>JAKWBJ010000404.1:0-92571 GCA_023159175.1 Wohlfahrtia magnifica | reverse complement strand
ATTGAATTTACAAAGGAGCAAGTAAACTTAACTATTCTTCAATGAAACACCGTACTCTTCTCTGATGAATTTAAGTTTAGTGTGAGACGTTCTTATTGATTTAGGCTGTTAAGCTAAAAAAAAGATAACGTCTTTATCTTGGATATACCAAAGGCACGGTAAAACATAGGGGAGAAAGTGTTTTAGCCTTGGGATGCTTTTCTGGCCATGGAATTTGGCCAATACATACAATTTTATCTTGGATATACCAAAGGCACGGTAAAACATAGAGGAGAAAGTGTTTTAGCCTTGGGATGCTTTTCTGGCCATGGAATTTGGCCAATACATACAATAAATGGTGTAATGGATCAAATCATCTACAAGGATATCCTGGAATACACTTTGATACCACATGCATAGGAGAAAATCCCACTTGATTGTAGATATCAACAGGACAACAATACAAAATGTACAGATAAATGAGTGAAAGAGTGCTTTGTAAGCAAACAAATTAACGTATTGAGATGTCTAGCGCAATCACCAGATCATAATCCCCAAGAAAATCTATGGGCTAGGGCTAGGCAACTAAATATTAGTAAAATAAATATTTTAAGTGTATCTATTGAAGGCGTGTATATGTTTTGTCGAATTCAAAAGACTTTTTCTAACGTACAGATTGATTTTTTCTAAGTGAAATAGGAATATTTCTTGCTAGTTTTTATTCTTTAGAGAATTTAGATGATTAACTTTGTAAATAAATAAAAAGTTTCGAAAGTGTTTGCTCTCGTTATTGAAACATTTTGTATTAACCTGAAGTTCGTGCATATGCTTTGCCAAACATTGTATGTATGTGAAATATAAAACATTTTTGTTAACTATATCACAGTGATTTCAAAAGGTTTTATTTTATAGAAATATAATCTGTGTATACTCGAGTAGAAATATACCCATGCCCAAGTACAAATATATCCAAGGTCATACACACTACATTTATAAGTGCGGGTATTACAGGTGCTCCACGCAACTCCTACTTGTAGTTAATAAAGTTGTGCTGGCTTTGAATATGTTGTGTATGGGTATCGATTTATTTCAAACTTTACTCACTCATACCTGTCATTCTCTGAGACACATATTATAAATAACGAATCGTAAAGATTTGTATCCCGGAGCAGGATTTGCTAACAAATCAACGGTTACGGCAAGGACTGGACGTGAATCGCATCGAGAGTTTTTTGGCTTTGTTAAAAAAACGTCTTGCTCATTACGATAATGTTCCAACAAATGTAAATGAACTTTAGTCAAGAATACAAAAACAGTGGGCTAATACTCCGCGCCGGACCATTGAGTTTTTGGTCGAAAGTGTAGCAAAACGGATAAAAGTGTTATATTAAAAAAAATCTGGACAAAATCTAGAAAAGTCTAATATTTTTAGATCGTGAAAAATTGGATACGTTGACTTTTTTCATATAACTTCCTAAAACTTAAACCCAAGTTTAAATGCTAGTAAATTTATTTTTATAATTTTTTCTTATTCCGCTACTGATTATTTTAAATACAAAGTCGAGCTACTTTTCTTACGTTTTTAGGTTTTACTGATCCGCACTGTACGCTTTTCAATGAAGAATACATGAAACGTGCTAACCCAATATCTAACACTGTATGTATTGCGTTTATTCATATTTATATTAATAATAAAGGAATTTAAATTAATAACAAAGGAGTTCTACAGCAGATAGAAACTATGCAAACAAGTACGTAAGTTTTTGCACTGACTTCATTATATTCTTTTTTAAAAGAGCAATAAATAATAAATTTTAAGAAGAATAGTTAAACATGTTGCTATTCGAAATGTATAGAGATAATAATTCAATGCCATTTTTTGCAACATGCTTTTAAAAATATTTGTAATAAAATGTTACTGCATATTCGTAATTAAAAGCTGAACAATTTTTGAAAAAACCTTTAATAAAAAACCCGAAATAAATAGTTATTCCGTATTTGGAATTCTTAAAAAATGTAAACTCATTCGAAGCTACCTGTATTCTCAATTAATGATTATTTCAAAATCTACATGCAATAAAATGTATGAAAAGTTGAAAATCTACCTGCGAAATATTTTGTCAATTGTCCTCTCTGCCAATTCGAAGTGGAATGAACATTTTTTCAGTTGTAGACAACTTGTTTATTGTGGAAGATATAAAATAAAATAGATCATTTAACAATCTTGGGTATTTAGATACTAAATTTATACCATTGTACATATTTGCCGTTAACTGTGAGCGCTTATTTGTTTAAATTTTCAACACCTTTTGCAAACTACTCAAGATACAGATAATTATAAAAAAATAATAAAATATAAATAATAAATTACTTTTTTATATTTTAATAAAGTTCACTTGCCCTCAACACTTGAAGTTCCCGTATCTGATTCAAGGAGTCCAGCACCCGTAGACTTATGCTAATCATTGGCTTTTCTGAAAGAAGTCTTCAAATGCCTTACCTTGTGTCGAATTAGTTCCAATGTTGCGTCAATGCCACTTCTTTCTATAAGTTTTTTACAAAAAATTTGGGCCGTAGGTGGCTATTTATTTTAAAGTACACGTAATTAATACAATTTACAATTGCAGCTTTTGTTGACAAAGCTTACAACACTTGTTGCAGGCTGTTTGCTTAAAAGCTACTTAAATTTTTTTTACTTACAATTGTGGAGCGTCTTGAAGATAACTTATAATTTTAATTATTTCCTCCCACCATTTTTCGACTTTATTTTTCAATGTTTTTGTTTATGATCAGCTGTTAATTTGCTTAAATATGGCAATGTGTTGGTTAAATATAAACTGCGGTTTTTTAGCAGGGTAATTCTGTGTATTTTATTGGTGTGTGGTACAAAAATACCCAACCATCTGCAAATACATGTTTCTATCAATTAATTGTAATTATAATAGTGACACATACAGTTTAATCGAAACTGTGATAGGCTATTTAAAAATTGCCTAAATTTATTTTTTAATATTTTAATAATATATATAAGCATATGTTAAACAAGGGTTTTAAATTTTGTGAATGCAAAAAACTGAAAGTGGCACTTGCTCATAATTTTAATTGTTTATTATTGTTTGGGCTATTGAAGTTGCTAAAAAATTTTCAATTATATCTATTATTTTTATAGCATTGATACATTTCAATAGCAATCGCTGTTACAAAATTTCCTTCAATCATTATTTTTTTTTAATTTTATTGTTTGTAAATATTGTTACATTTTAACATTTTTAAAACGTTTGTGCTCTTTTTAATTGCGCCAAAATAAAATAAACACCACTTTGTTGTTTTACAGTTTTTATTTTCTCACTTTATCTTTATACAGATTAATCTTAATGCAGCAACTTAGTATTCGTTTATACAACACTCTTATTTACGCCTAAACACGACTTTAATTTATGACAGCAAAACGATAACTACTTGACGTAGGTAAAGTAGCCTCCTTATATATGAAATTCCCTACAGTTTGGAAAGTTCCGGAAATGTCTCAAACTCTCTCATATCCTCTATTTTATAACCCTTAATCTTAAACATGTAAGATTGTGTTACCTAAAGATGGTTGAATTGGCAGTGCTGCCAAATACCGAATATACCAAAATCCCACAATATAGTTTAAAAGGCGCTGATGTAGTGCATTTGCGTTTTAGGCATTTTTATTTTTGTAACAATATCTACATTACGAATTTCAATATGAGCTGTTTTTTCTGCTGCTGCCTTAAAATATTTATGAAGCCGACAACATCGCAGCAAATGCTGTTAGGTGGAATTTCCGATTGGTTACCGTGATGCTCGCTGTCGTCTAGGTATTTATGGCATAAGTCGGGAAGCAACGGCAAAGATTAATGTCTAGGCTTTTGTCGTGGTGCCTTTAAAATATTAAAAAAAGGTTTTAAGTCGGAAAAAAGTGTAATTTCAAAAAGCACTAAATCTTAAATTATATGTTTTAGTTTTATATATATTGTTACATTAAATCAGGTTGGGCACTCCTGCGTTTATTGCATTGCTAAAAAGAATCAACAAAAGCCGCAAAAACAACTATATGTGCTGTTTACAAATAACCAAATCGACAACAACAAACATTAGCAGAGATAAAGTAAATAAAAATAAAACGGCAAGAGCAAAAACTAACAGAAAAGAAAACAAGTAACACACAGTAACAAACAACAACAAATATTAAAAACTGGCCGCATAAGAACTAAAAAAAAATTACGGGAAAGAAATGGACTCTACTTGAAATATCGAGAGAATCAAGAGCTTTCGAAGTGTTGCTTACTCAGCCATATAAAAAGCACATCTATGCGAAAAGCAATCAGTTTATTTGGTGCAAGCTTAAGGAACACGGTTTTGGTTTGAGCTCAGTGTAAAGAGAGTTTAATGAGATTAAACTCTGGTTGAAGAGGTTGAGATCGAATATAAATTGTAACTACGATCGGGTTGGAAGATCTTAAGGTAGAAAAATCTGTTGAGTAATTGTTGTTGCTTACAAAGATGTAAACAGAAAGAGTAATTAAACATAAAAATTGTTATTGCTTGCAAAAAGATTACAAGCAGTGGACGCAAAACTGTGTAAATAAAGGATTTTAATAAAATACTAAACACAAGATTTATTTTATTTTAACTACTATCTACGAACTCTTAAATAAACGTTTGTAAAAAGGTAAAAATATACTTAACCATACTTAATTTTTTAATATATACACTTATGAGGAAAATAATATGGACCTTATATAAAAATAGTTAAAAATTCAACTCTGTTTTTATATTCAAACATTTATCAAAAGGATCTTATAAATTGACTGCTTGAATTTCGACGACCCAAAGAACCCTTATTTACCAAACAAATTTTGTACCGTTTCTCAGTTGTAGTACATATTTCTATTAAGCTTTTAAGGAAAAACTCAATGTATTTCTATTAGTTTTGACATGACTATAAGTGCTTTTATTTAATTTTAATAAAAGTTTGATAAATCGTAGCTTTTTTTACATTTTCAGTTACTTTTAATAATAATTCAAACATAACATTAACTAAATCGACGTAAGTACCGGGTGATATTTCACCAACTTCCTTTTTGGCGACACTATTTTTAGCAGCTCAGCTGTTTTTGTCTTGCTGTCAAACATGTTCAGTTTGGTCTGTAATTTAACCATGGATCGACTTACAAACGATCAACGCTTGCAGACTATTTAATTTAATCATCAAAATTCAGTTGGAGGAAGATTCACTTTTGTATCGGAAAAGTGTGTTCAGCGACGCAGCTACTTTCTGGTTGAATGGATACGTGAACAAGCAAAATTGCCATATTGGGTGTGGTATTTTTTTTTTTGCACAAAATGGAAGAGCTGGACTTGGCTGGCATGTGGTTTCAACAAAACGCTGTCACATGCCATACATCACGCGAAACAATGGCCCAATTGAGAGGCGAGTTCGGTGAGCTGTTTACTTCCCGTTTGGGACCAGTCAAGCGGTCGCCTATATATCCTCTAGACTATTTTTTGTAGGACTATGTTAAGACTTGTCTATAGGGACAAGCCCACAGCGCTTGACGCACTGGAAGCCAATATTGAAGAATTTATTCGTGAAATACCGGACGATATGTTGGAGAACGTATGCTAAACTTTGACTCAGCTTATGAACCATTTGAGACGTAGCCGCGGTCAACATTTACATAAAATCATCTTTCAATAATGAATTATATAGCTGTCATACATTTCTCTAAATTTTATGTGTTTTTGTCTATATCAAATCGGAAAGCTTTTAAAAAATCATCCGATATTTTATTTTGCCACCTTTTGCTGAAAAAACAGCTTACGGCTGTCCACTTTGACTGTAGATTATCGAGAAACAGTTTTTAAGACTTAGTGGCATGTTTTCTGATATTTTGGTTAAGATTGATCTATCAATTTCCAACAATATATAAGTACAGAGATTGTAACCGAGTAACCGTAGAGCAAACATGTTTTCTCATATTTCTATTTGACGATATTTGACTAAACAAAAATGGTGAAATATATGTGCGTAGTGTGACCACAACAAAAAATTTCGGTTGTTTCAATTAAATTTTGTTTAAATAAGGCAAATCAAATTTGGGGCAAATATTTATTAGGTGTGACCGTGCTTTGAAAAACTAAAATAACACAGAAGTAAAAGTTAATCTAATACCTAATAAAATTGAATAAATAACTAAGTGCAATAGGTTTTGTATACTTCACCTCCACAACACAAAAACAAGAAAACATTCATCCTCTATTGTGCGCTTTTATAATATTGTTACGAAAATAAAAATGCCTAAAAAAGATACCACAACTTAGTACATTTAGAATTACAAACTTAATTATAGAATTTATTCTACTTGTTTGTGTATAGGCTGTCAATGCCATACTTATTTGAGTTGTTGGCAAACAAAGAGAAGGTCTAAGATTTTACTCTAAACTGTTAGCAGTCAGGTACATATAGGGTCCGCCATCTAACGTTTTTTTTCAACTAGTGCTTATTTCGTGAATGGTAACACTTAGCTCATGTCTGATTTGACAGATAATTAGTTTTATCCTTCCGCTGAACGAATATGGTTGTGTATAAGCTTCGTTAAGTGGGCCTGCGATCGACTTACAGAAGATGCCGATTTTGCCAAAAAAAAAATCATCTTTTCAGATGAAGCTCATTTTGGTCTTGGCGGGTATGTAAACAAGCAAAATTGTCGCATTTGGTAGTTTTTTTATAGCATTAAAAAAAAAAATTATTTGGCGGACCCTATATATAGGGAAAGCTGCTTTGCCTATGTCAGTCAGTTATAGTTTAGCAGTCATAGTGTAAAGTCGTGTTAAGTCGTAAATAAACGTGTTGAGTAAATTTGTGTATTAAGTGCATTTATTTTATTTTACGCTATTTAAGAGAACTCAAACGTGGGATTGCGTATGTAAAATTAAATAAATAAAAAAAGAGGAAAATTGAATACCAAGAATTGAAAGTGCATCGGTTCAAACGTGAATTAACCGTAGATTGATCCTCCAAAACAATTAGGAATTCCATTCATTGGAACATTTTTTTCCATATGTAAATTTTAGATTAAATATTTCTAGATTGATCCTACAAAAAAATTAGGAATTCTCGTTTTTGAGCTGCTTTTTGCGATTTTCTGACTTTCATTGATGATGGCCCGGGAATACTATCTACAATTATGTAGTTATCGTTTCCTCTGATTGATTGCAGAAGCGATACTGAAGAACTACTTCTTGGTGCATGAGATTGCTTGTTCATATAAGCATGGGCTAATGTAATGCCCAGCTATAAGCATCTACGCCACCTTTTATTAAGTTGTAAAATGAAATTATCTCCAAATCTTTATTTTATCAGTACCTATAAGAGGTTAGCAATGCAAGTTATTTTTATCTTCTTTTTTGATATAAAAAATAATATAATTTTTTATTGTCTTTTTTAATATACAAGTGATCTATATCAATCGTAAAGCACTACTGCCCCCAAACAGCAGAAGGCATAATTATAAAAACAATAATCGCGTTGTCTTCTAAATAGTAAAACAACGCAATCACGTTGACAATTAAAACAAAAGGGGTTAATTTACAACAAATAATTTCTCGCAGACACTACGTCAGCAAATATACCTTACGCATGTAGCACAGCTTGTGGAAAAAAAAGCTAAATATAAATATTTTTAAGGGATGATATATCATGCCCTAACTCTTCCCTTCGTAAAATCAATCGTTCCGATTGTTAGTAACCCGGTAGGTCATTGACGCTCCGAAATTCTCGTCTTGACGTAACAGGAAGAGGTTCCTCCACCTCCAATGCTCGTGATTTAAATTCCTCTTTAATTATTGCTGTCACATTGACATCAGCCGTATTTTTCTATAAGTAAATTGTGAAAATAAAGCTAAAAATTAAAATTGTGGACAGGACTGAATTAACCAAAAACATTGCGTTCCCTTTTGTTGACATTAAGTCAATCTCATTGACATTACTTGCTTGAAGTTTTTTTTACCATTTCAAGCGAAAGAACCTCTTGGGTTGGGGAATTTGTAGTAGGAACCTGTAATACAGCTGGAAGTGGACCCAGCGTTGTAATTTCTTTTGATACAAACGTTTCCTTTCCTATCGCGATAGTATCACTATGAAATTTTATTAAATATATTCCTAATAATTTATATGACTTATTTTCTGATATTTCAAGAAATCTTTCGAACTGATTTAAAAATTTCATACCGTTATACAGTTTTTGCACTGAAGGCATATGTTGCTTATTGATTATTCGCTGTTAAGAATAAGCGGTATACAATTTATCTCACTTATATCTAATAAATTATTCTCATTACAAATAGGTAATTCATTAACTTGATTACAATTTTCCTTCATTTCATAAAACTTATTTTTACATCTTTATTCGGAATTAATTTTAACTATGGTTTGGTATTTTTTCACAAATATTATTATCAATTGCCGGTAAATTTCTGGCACATAAAATCGTTGATTCGTCCGTTGCTATTCTAATTCTAGCAAACCCCAAGGCCTCTTCCAAATTATTATACGGAAATCTTTAGGAATCCAAAAAACTTCTTGCCTCAGAAACCTCCTTTTCCGACAATTTACCAATTCATTCTTAATGATCCTCAACTTATTCCCAATAGTATCTTCTGGTTTTCTGTATTTGTTCAAATGTCTACAATGTCTTTATAACTTGATTAGTAGTATTAGTCAATATATTAACTCTGTTGATAAGGCCCTTATTAATAATCATCTGTCGTTCGCTATTGACAAGAAGCCCGTTCATCTTGCTTACTGATATTTCGTGGCCTTCATGGTCTGGTATACCTGCTATCCATTTCCATATAGTTCCTAATGCATTAATTGATCGTTTATTTATTGGCTTCATTCTTTTTAATTGATTTTGATTTAAGCAATATCATGAAGGAGAAACGAAAGGTTGGTGCTGTTCTTCAGTAATTTGTCATGAATATCGCAGTTCAAGTCGTTAATTGTTCGTTCACACTTTGTGAAATTTAGTAATTGGGAATTAGTAAAGTCTAGTATCTGTACCTCGAGCCGACAAGTGATGAAAATGCATGGATCATAACAGCAGCGAAAAACTTTTACTGCAAAAAAAAATTGTAGTAAATATTTATGTCTTTATCTTTATGAATTATTCTGTTACGCGAATAAATTTTAACTTTGTTCCCTAAATCTTCCCGAATCTTTTGCTTTTGAAGTCGGTATGAAAGCCTATTACGTTGCCCAATTATTTTTTCATAGACAATATCCCTCGGGTGGTATGTCTTTACTTCAGTGGAGTTGCTTCTTTCCAGCATCTTCTGCTGTGGTTTTTTCAACAGATCATAAAGGTTATGCGAGACCTTGTTAAAGAAAATATCTGCTGGTTTATTCCCCGTAACGGCATGGTGGTTTGATTGTATTGCTGAGCTGCCCTATAAAAAGCCTCTATATTATCGATCAGATGAAAATTTTCCTTTAAACATCTAGCTATTTCGTAGTAGAATGAACCCTTTCATCCTGACAATTTGTTGAACTGTGACGAGGTGTGCAATAATAAAGTTCTATTCTAAGTCTCCGAATTAGTGCTTTAAACTGAGGTGTCGTAAGACTCAGTTCGTTATCAAAGGTCAGCTTAATGTCATAAAGAAAATTCTGCAAAACGTCTAAAACTTTTTCTCCTAAATAAGTGTTAACTTCTGTAGACTTTATTATCAGAAATTTTGAGTATGCATCACTGCAAGTTATAAATTTATGATTTTGAGCATAAAAAATATCAATGTTAAGGTATTCCTTCTCTTTGTTGGGAATCGGAGCCCCTCCAACTCTCACCTTCTGCGGGTGCCTATTGTATTTAGCTTTATTACAGATTTCACAGTGCCTTATAAATTCCTTAAAATGATTTAGTATCTTGAGCCAGTAATATTGCCTGTAAATCTGTTAAAAATTTTCCTTAAAACTTCTATGGGCACGAATGTGTGTTTGTTGAACAGGAAATATCCTTGTGAAAATAAATTTATTTGTAAAAACATCGTTTCCTTAAATTCGAAAAGATCTTCTAGTGTACAGTGCACTGAAGTTACCATTTTCGGTTGTAGAAACTCCAAAAGAATTGTTTTAAAATTTTCTCTAGTATCGTATTATATTATATGCCCAATCCTTTTAAAATGTACTATTGACTCATATATTGTAAAATTAGCTTTACCCAGAAGAATTTGGTGTTAAAATTTGTTCAATTTCCTGGAACACTCAGGTATATTAAACCCATCACTACTCTCCATTGAGTGCTGAGTGATATGTAATTATTTGTTATCAGATATGTTATTCAGAATTTGTCTTGATAATGCCTCTGTCACCGCATTCTGTGTTCCAGGTTTGTACACAATTTTTGGTGCAAACTCTTCAATGAAGGCATGCCATCTTTTCATTTTGGCATTAGGATTTCTACTTGACACAGCAAATGTTAGTGGTTGGTGATCGGTATGGATTTCCAAATCCAATACACGATATAAGTAATTCCTAAGAGTTTTCAATGCCCATACTATAGCATATAACTCCTTCTCATTTGTGGCATAATTTCTTTCGGTGGAGTTAAGGGTTTTTGAAATGAAAGTAATAGGATTTCCATTTTGGTTTAATACGGCTCCTACGACAACACTTGATGCATCGCTTGTTAGAATAAACTTGGTATTAAAATCAGGCTGAGCCAACTCTACTTGGTCTAGAAGTAATACCTTTAATTTATGGAAGTCCTTTATGGCATCGTCATTTAATTGAATCTCGGTATATTTTGACATGTTTTGTGATATTCTTTCATTCTTCCCAGACAAGTAAACTGTTAGTGGCCTGGTTACAAGAGCGTTATTTTGTACTAATTTCCTATAATATCCGGACATACCCAGCTGACGCAAGGTAACTGGCAACAGGTAGTTCTTAATTATTATTATTATTATTATTATTATTATTATTATTATTATTATTATTATTATTATTATTATTATTATTATTATTATTATTATTATTATTATTATTATTATTATTATTATTATTATTATTATTATTATTATTATTATTATTATTATTATTATTATTATTATTATTATTATTATTATTATTATTATTATTATTATTATTATTATTATTATTATTATTATTATTATTATTATTATTATTATTATTATTATTATTATTATTATTATTATTATTATTATTATTATTATTATTATTATTATTATTATTATTATTATTATTATTATTATTATTATTATTATTATTATTATTATTATTATTATTATTATTATTATTATTATTATTATTATTATTATTATTATTATTATTATTATTATTATTATTATTATTATTATTATTATTATTATTATTATTATTATTATTATTATTATTATTATTATTATTATTATTATTATTATTATTATTATTATTATTATTATTATTATTATTATTATTATTATTATTATTATTATTATTATTATTATTATTATTATTATTATTATTATTATTATTATTATTATTATTATTATTATTATTATTATTATTATTATTATTATTATTATTATTATTATTATTATTATTATTATTATTATTATTATTATTATTATTATTATTATTATTATTATTATTATTATTATTATTATTATTATTATTATTATTATTATTATTATTATTATTATTATTATTATTATTATTATTATTATTATTATTATTATTATTATTATTATTATTATTATTATTATTATTATTATTATTATTATTATTATTATTATTATTATTATTATTATTATTATTATTATTATTATTATTATTATTATTATTATTATTATTATTATTATTATTATTATTATTATTATTATTATTATTATTATTATTATTATTATTATTATTATTATTATTATTATTATTATTATTATTATTATTATTATTATTATTATTATTATTATTATTATTATTATTATTATTATTATTATTATTATTATTATTATTATTATTATTATTATTATTATTATTATTATTATTATTATTATTATTATTATTATTATTATTATTATTATTATTATTATTATTATTATTATTATTATTATTATTATTATTATTATTATTATTATTATTATTATTATTATTATTATTATTATTATTATTATTATTATTATTATTATTATTATTATTATTATTATTATTATTATTATTATTATTATTATTATTATTATTATTATTATTATTATTATTATTATTATTATTATTATTATTATTATTATTATTATTATTATTATTATTATTATTATTATTATTATTATTATTATTATTATTATTATTATTATTATTATTATTATTATTATTATTATTATTATTATTATTATTATTATTATTATTATTATTATTATTATTATTATTATTATTATTATTATTATTATTATTATTATTATTATTATTATTATTATTATTATTATTATTATTATTATTATTATTATTATTATTATTATTATTATTATTATTATTATTATTATTATTATTATTATTATTATTATTATTATTATTATTATTATTATTATTATTATTATTATTATTATTATTATTTATTATTATTATTATTATTATTATTATTATTATTATTATTATTATTATTATTATTATTATTATTATTATTATTATTATTATTATTATTATTATTATTATTATTATTATTATTATTATTATTATTATTATTATTATTATTATTATTATTATTATTATTATTATTATTATTATTATTATTATTATTATTATTATTATTATTATTATTATTATTATTATTATTATTATTATTATTATTATTATTATTATTATTATTATTATTATTATTATTATTATTATTATTATTATTATTATTATTATTATTATTATTATTATTATTATTATTATTATTATTATTATTATTATTATTATTATTATTATTATTATTATTATTATTATTATTATTATTATTATTATTATTATTATTATTATTATTATTATTATTATTATTATTATTATTATTATTATTATTATTATTATTATTATTATTATTATTATTATTATTATTATTATTATTATTATTATTATTATTATTATTATTATTATTATTATTATTATTATTATTATTATTATTATTATTATTATTATTATTATTATTATTATTATTATTATTATTATTATTATTATTATTATTATTATTATTATTATTATTATTATTATTATTATTATTATTATTATTATTATTATTATTATTATTATTATTATTATTATTATTATTATTATTATTATTATTATTATTATTATTATTATTATTATTATTATTATTATTATTATTATTATTATTATTATTATTATTATTATTATTATTATTATTATTATTATTATTATTATTATTATTATTATTATTATTATTATTATTATTATTATTATTATTATTATTATTATTATTATTATTATTATTATTATTATTATTATTATTATTATTATTATTATTATTATTATTATTATTATTATTATTATTATTATTATTATTATTATTATTATTATTATTATTATTATTATTATTATTATTATTATTATTATTATTATTATTATTATTATTATTATTATTATTATTATTATTATTATTATTATTATTATTATTATTATTATTATTATTATTATTATTATTATTATTATTATTATTATTATTATTATTATTATTATTATTATTATTATTATTATTATTATTATTATTATTATTATTATTATTATTATTATTATTATTATTATTATTATTATTATTATTATTATTATTATTATTATTATTATTATTATTATTATTATTATTATTATTATTATTATTATTATTATTATTATTATTATTATTATTATTATTATTATTATTATTATTATTATTATTATTATTATTATTATTATTATTATTATTATTATTATTATTATTATTATTATTATTATTATTATTATTATTATTATTATTATTATTATTATTATTATTATTATTATTATTATTATTATTATTATTATTATTATTATTATTATTATTATTATTATTATTATTATTATTATTATTATTATTATTATTATTATTATTATTATTATTATTATTATTATTATTATTATTATTATTATTATTATTATTATTATTATTATTATTATTATTATTATTATTATTATTATTATTATTATTATTATTATTATTATTATTATTATTATTATTATTATTATTATTATTATTATTATTATTATTATTATTATTATTATTATTATTATTATTATTATTATTATTATTATTATTATTATTATTATTATTATTATTATTATTATTATTATTATTATTATTATTATTATTATTATTATTATTATTATTATTATTATTATTATTATTATTATTATTATTATTATTATTATTATTATTATTATTATTATTATTATTATTATTATTATTATTATTATTATTATTATTATTATTATTATTATTATTATTATTATTATTATTATTATTATTATTATTATTATTATTATTATTATTATTATTATTATTATTATTATTATTATTATTATTATTATTATTATTATTATTATTATTATTATTATTATTATTATTATTATTATTATTATTATTATTATTATTATTATTATTATTATTATTATTATTATTATTATTATTATTATTATTATTATTATTATTATTATTATTATTATTATTATTATTATTATTATTATTATTATTATTATTATTATTATTATTATTATTATTATTATTATTATTATTATTATTATTATTATTATTATTATTATTATTATTATTATTATTATTATTATTATTATTATTATTATTATTATTATTATTATTATTATTATTATTATTATTATTATTATTATTATTATTATTATTATTATTATTATTATTATTATTATTATTATTATTATTATTATTATTATTATTATTATTATTATTATTATTATTATTATTATTATTATTATTATTATTATTATTATTATTATTATTATTATTATTATTATTATTATTATTATTATTATTATTATTATTATTATTATTATTATTATTATTATTATTATTATTATTATTATTATTATTATTATTATTATTATTATTATTATTATTATTATTATTATTATTATTATTATTATTATTATTATTATTATTATTATTATTATTATTATTATTATTATTATTATTATTATTATTATTATTATTATTATTATTATTATTATTATTATTATTATTATTATTATTATTATTATTATTATTATTATTATTATTATTATTATTATTATTATTATTATTATTATTATTATTATTATTATTATTATTATTATTATTATTATTATTATTATTATTATTATTATTATTATTATTATTATTATTATTATTATTATTATTATTATTATTATTATTATTATTATTATTATTATTATTATTTATTATTATTATTATTATTATTATAGGATATGTTTTGATTACATTGTATCCCACTATATATCCCAAAAATTCTACTTCTTTACAGAATTCTGACTTTTCCAGTGAAATTTTCTTATTCACATCCTTAAGGGTCTTAATTATTCTAGTAAGGTGATTAAGTATGTACCTCTATTGAAGGCGTCTTTGTAGACATGACAAAATTTGCCAATATAATCTGTTAAAATATCATCCATTACAGCCTGGAAAATGCACGGAGCATTCCTCAGCCCAAACGGCATTCTCAAGAATTTATACTTTTCGTTACTTACAGAAAAAGCTGTCTTGATAATATCTGACTCCTTCATTAGAATCTGATGGAAACCAGATTCCAAATCAATTGTTAAAAAGTATCTAGCCTTTGCGAAATTTGACAAAATAACACTACAATCAGGAATAGGATACCTCACTGCAGCTGCTTGCTCATTTAACTTTTTGTAGTCAATAACCAATTTTAGCTTGGAGGATCCGTCATCATTTGTTCCTTTCTTAGTACAGCCCAAATTGGTGAATTGTACGGAATTCGACTTGGACGAATAATATCGTCTTTCAATAATTTTTGTATTTCGTTATTAACAAACGCATTAACAGACATAAGGTATGGATGTTGCTTACTGCTTATAGGAGTTTCAGCAATTGTATTAATTTCTACCTTTACTTTAATCTCAAATTTATCTTAGAATAGAGCTTTTTAGTCTCCTCGTTGTTTTTAATTCTCCCAGTTTGTTTCAACCTTCTTCGTTGGGGTTTTCCTTATAAGCATCTATGTTTTTCTGTTTCTTTCCTTTCAAAGCTTAGAAATCTTTCACAATGGATTCCATTTGACAAGGTTCCCTTTTCAAAATCTAGTACAATATTTGCCCTTTTCAAGAAATTGTATCCTATTAAAATGTCGGCTTCGAGATTAGAAATCTCATAAAAGCTCTCTCTTATACCAAATAGTTTTACTTCGCTAAAATGTTTAATAATAGTGAATCCATTTATTGTCTTAACCTTTTTCCTTACAACTAACTCATGCCTATTTCTAAAAACATTTGGACTGCAGTAGCAGCTAGTAGCTCCAGTGTCAATCAATATTCTATATATTCGTCCAGATGCTCCTCTTTTTCGGTTGTTTTTTTTATTTATCCGTTGTGTTTTTTGCTAAGGCTGACCATCTTGAGTACTTTGGCACTGGCACTTGATGCCCTCCTGAATATTGGTCTGCCAATTGCCATGGGCATTATATTGATTTTGTCTCTATGGGAAATTACTGCTAATCTATTATTTATGGGTTGTGGTGACGTATAAAATTGTTTGAGCTACCTATTTCAATTGGAACTGGTTTCGTATTTATCTGTTCGTTTTGGAAAAACGAATATTGGAATATTCCTCTGATTGTGCTGAGGGAATGGCAGTACACCGTATGGTTTCTGGTTGGAGTTCATGTTGGATGCTCGATTAAATTGAAGTGGAAAATTTGCACGTGATAATGGCAATGATTTTACGACATCTAAGAACTCCTCACAAAGTATTCCCTCGTCAAGGTACTAGTTAAGGTACTTTGTTTTTGGTCACAAAATTCAGTTCTCCCTTTTTGTTAAGGTACTTGTTTGTTAAGTTCGTTCCGTACCGAATCCTTACTTGGCCTTTCAGGATTTTTCATTCGATATGATACTTGTTAATTTAGATCACCGTACCGAATCCTTACTTGGTCTTTCAGGATTTTTTTTTTGATCAGAGATGCCGGTTGAGCCCCCAGTTATTTTTATCTCCTTTTTTGAAATAAAAAAATATATTTTTTTATTGTCTTTATTATTTTAATATATTTTTACAAGTCATCTATAACAATCCTAAAACACCACTGCCCCCAGCAGAAAGCATAATTATAAATACAATGATCGCGTTGTCTTCTAACAAAAGGGTTTAATTTTACAACAAATAATTTCTTGCAGACACTACGTCAGCAAATACACCTTGCGTGTGTAGCACAGCTCGGGAGAAAGAAAATAAAATATAAATATTTTTAAGGGATCATATATGCCTTAACTTGCACAGTACTCAGTACTAAATTTGGTAAAGTGAATTTGTATAGGCAAATTTTTAAACAGCAATAGCTTTGGAGGAATATTTTCCTAAATTTTGCAGAGTTCATACCATGATTACGTTTGTTTCTAAAAGCTTTTGTCCAATTTATGAGATGAAAAAAAATGTTTCTTGTGACATTATGAACTTTTAGACTTTCTAACAAGTCGAGAACCACTCGCTCTTCTTGATTTTTTTTTTTTTAATTCAACTTATACCTTTTCTCAAATACAGCTGAATTCGCCATATATAACATGTGTCAGCTGAAACAATATGTCAAAATTTGATACCATATCTCTTGAGCTTTGAAACCATATATTGCCGAAATTTATTTTTATATCCTTCACCCGATTCATCGCATATAAACAAAATACTTTATACCTACCACAACGTATTTCAATTATATTGAATTCACATAAACCACCACTCGGGAAAGGCATTGAACTACAAAAAGTGTTATTTTGGGACACATAGAGTGTGTCCTTAGTTTCTTCATTTGAAATACAGCAGAAATTTTAAAAACCATGCCAGCCAGCTGCAGAAGCCATTACAACGATGGTGGCGCTACAGCGTAAATTTGATGACGAACACAAACGAGATTTGTACCGTATGTGTTAATGTACCGAACGCATAAAGCTAATGAATTGTATCAAGCTTTTGCAATGGAAGACGAGAGGTTGGTGCAGCTTACCCGTCAAAAAGTCTCCAGTAGAGGAGTTATAAATAGCGAAACTTGGTAAACATTGTGCAGCTCAATAAATTGAACAACAAGTATACATACTTTTACGTTGATTATTCTTGTGAATTTGACACGATTTCAAGAAACAGTATGTTTTACAAGCTGTCCTGTTTAGGAGCATCAGAATATTAAAAAATTCATATGGAAAAAAACGAATGCCGCATTTTAAGCAGTTCCTCCTACTCTCAATATTTTGATTTTGATGTTGGTGTGAAACAAGGCTCATACTGAGCCCACTTCTATTTTCGTTATATTTAAATGACTTACCTGATATACTACCTGGTGGTGTTAACGTTGCTGATACTACTACTTTATGCAAACTATATTGACTTGTTGTTGGACTCTCCTATTGAACTAAAAAATATGATAAATGCTCTACATAATTACTCTTCTACCTGGAGTCTAACTGTGAATTTAAACAAATCAAAGATAATGGTATTCCGCGCTGGTCAAAAATTTCTAAACAATTAAAATTGTATTATGGTGGTGAAATGAAATGTTAAATAGCTCGAAATATCTGAGAGTTGAAATGTCATACAACTTGTCCTTTAACACTTATTTAAAGAATAAATTGGTAACATATAAACTTGCAATCAACACTACGTGATCAAAGTACATAAGCCATCCAAAAATTTCATGCTGCATCTAAATCCATAATGTTTTATGCAGCACAGGTCTGAGGATTTGAAAAATATGACGAATTTGAAAAATTGTTTCGTTTCTTCATAAAAGAAAATTTTATACGATCCATCTATAACTTTAAATTTCATGCTTTATCTTGAAACTGTTATGGATTCTTTATTCACTGCTACATGAAAAATTCACCTGTGCTACATTAATAAAGTTTTGAATATAAGTAAACGTAGATTACACCGAATTTTAGCTGAAACAATTATAACAAAAAATGTATACTGGGCGGAGGAGTCTAATATATGTCAAAGATTACAATTTACTTCTTCTTGTCACACTCGTCATCTCTGTTCGCAGTGGAAAGCAATAAAAAACTTATTAAAAGTAAACGAACGTGAAAGTTACGTAATAAACGCTGAGAATTTATTATATGATGACAATTGAACTGCTACCTTACTCCATTTTTTACTTAAAATTTTCGTGGCGATTTGTTGGATCCAAATGGCAGATTTTTAAACAACAGCTCAACGACCTTATGTACAGTCTGTAATTTATGTGAAGTTGAGAGCACTTATCATTTTATAGGTGTCTGTCCTATATTATAAAGAAATTATAAGATGTTGCCTCGGTAAAAATTATCTTTGTATGGACGATGAATGGTGATAAATTTTCTATTTACATAGAAAACTGTTTAAAATACCGTAAATTAATTGTCAACAAATTTGTTATCTAATATTTATATATTAAAATTTTGTATTATATTTTGTACGGACACATTAATTTTGGAGTACTGCAGTCTTTCACAATATGTTAAATAATTCTTATTTCCCCAGTGAATGGAAAAAGCTAAAGTGGTTCTTCTACCTAAGGAACATGAGTAATGAGTAATTCAAGAAATATTCGTGCTATTAGTTTTCTTTCAAATATCAGTAAGATAAGTTCTTATACTTGCTAATAAGGAAATTATTAAAGCAAGAGAGGCTTTTTTGCTTTCAAAGCATTATTTTATTTAAAATACATAAAATATAGGCTAAAAATTGTTAAGTACCAGTCACTTATTAGAACAATTCCCACATATGGATGTTCGATTTGGTTTAATATTTCGCCATTTTATGTGGAAAGAATAAGAGTATTCGAAAGAAAGCGCTTAAGATCTTGCACATCATTATTTAGATCGCCCCAGAGTAAATATTTTAAATATGTTTCAAAAAAAAATTATATAATAATTTTTTTTTCAATGTGACCAGCATTCAGGGGATAACCCCTACTCATGCAGTGCATTGTGCTGGTACTAGGAAAATAGGTTGTGAGAAAGAGGATAGATAGAGTAGTGTCTGTGGATGTTTGACTTAAATTTGCTCATGTCGTAAGTGGCTGGGAAGACATTCGCAGGAAGATTGTTCCACAAACGAACAGTTCGACTAAAGAACCAATTCTCCCTATAATGCGTTGTGCGATTTACTGGACAATCAACTACAAAGGGATGTGCTCTACGAGAAATGCGAGTACTGCGTAAAAATATATGATTACTAGGAATTAGTTCCTCAATTTCGTCAGAACACATTCCGTTATAGTACCGATAGAACAATGAAACACACGCAACATTGCGACGATGCCCTAATGAATCGATAGAGTTGGCTACCCTACCGTCATTAATAAGAACCTTCGCCCTCTCCTGCACGCGGTCGAGAAGCTGCAAAATAGACTTTGAAGCACCGGTCCATACATGAGAGTTGTATTCCAATTTGGTTCGGATATAGGTCTTGTAAATAATAAGGAGATTAGATGGAGTGAAGTAATTCTTACACCGTCTTAAAAAACCGAGGCACTTGAATGCTTCTTTCGGCACTCGAAATATGTGCTCGTTTTAACGAACGTCACAGTGAATTCTAATGCCCAGAACATCAAGATCATCTGTTTCCTCAATATCTACATTACCCATAGATACAATTATAACACACCACCACGTCTGTGTGTCAGAAAACAGCATTGGGTCTTGCGCGCATTAAAGTCGGCCCTGTTCGCGCGACCCAACTCAGAGATTTTCGACAGGTCGTTTGTAAGTGTGTCATTTATATTCCTTTTTTTATATTCCTTTTCGCCCCAATCCCCAAAAGGCTCGGCCTACGATCAAAAGAATATGAATGACAAATATTGCTGTCATCTGCAAAAGAGTAGATAGGATTAGAATTGAGAAAAAGAAAGTCGTTAAGAAATATTAGAAATAGAGTTGGAGAACGAACAGAGCCTTGCGGTATCCCCGCATTTATCCTGAACTCGTCGGATGGAACCCCATCTATAACCACTCTTATAGTGCGATTTCGGAGAAAGCTCGATATGAATCGAGAGAAGTGACTACCGACACCAAAAGCAATAAGTTTGGATATGAGAGCCTCGTGTCAGACTCTGTCAAACGCCTTGGAAATATCCATGGCCATAACCTTACTCTCACCAAATCCATGAATGGACCTGTTCCACCCTTCAGAGATTAACGCCAGCAGATCACCAGTAGAGCGACCTTTACGGAAAACATATGGGCTATCGCTCAATAAATTGTTGGACTCTAAATATTTCAAAAGGTGATGATTAATCATATTCTCCATAACTTTGGAAAGTGCCGAACAAACTGCTATTGAGCGGTAGATTTCAGGGTTACTAACCTCACCTTTTTTAGGGATTGGAATTTCATTGGTAATCTTCCAGCAAAATGAAAAAATACCCGTACTGAAAAGATTAGCCAATTCCGGACCAGCGCTGGAATGCCATCCGGCCCAGAACACTTATTAACGTCGAGATTTGCAAGAACCTTTTTTACTGCACGGGCTCGAAAGAATATACTAGACATAGTCACTGACACTCTTTCAAGTTGGGGCAGTGGTTGAATGCTCTCCGGCAAGTTCGAATTACCTGCAAATATTTCAGCCAGAAACAACAAACATTTTTGCCTTATCAACCGGGTTAGTGAATGTTTGGTCATCCTTTATAAGGACTGGAAACGAGCTAGCGCTGTTCTTAAGCTTTTAATGAATGACCAAAAGCTCTTACTTCCCCGCGAAATAGTAAGAATTTTTGCACGTAGGCTCTGTTCATATAGAGCCTTTTCGCGCCTAAGTACTGCGGCACACGAAGATCTCGCCTGTTTGCGTAGCGAATCTGTATGATCGCATTTGTTATTACGCCAATTTCTGAATGCTTCCTCTCTGGATCTGACTGCAAGCTTACACGTCTGATTAAAGCAAGATTTTCACTTGATTTAATCGGAAGATTTCTGGATGGGATGAAATTATCCATCGCTAGCTTTATTATATTGGCAACCATTTCGGCCATGGCATTCACGTTAGAATCAAGGAAACAAAGTTTCCAATTGAAATGCCCATAGAAATCGTTAAGCTCAGCC
This sequence comes from Wohlfahrtia magnifica, assembly GCA_023159175.1. Taxonomy (NCBI): domain Eukaryota; kingdom Metazoa; phylum Arthropoda; class Insecta; order Diptera; family Sarcophagidae; genus Wohlfahrtia; species Wohlfahrtia magnifica. The sequence goes on along the minus strand of JAKWBJ010000404.1, from coordinate 70,235 downwards.
CAACGAGCTTTCCCGTAATTAAAAACCAAGCGCTTCATAGCTGTATGTGAAGCGTTGCGAAGAGTGGAAAACGAGAAAGAGGCAGAAATAACTATATACTTTTCAGGGTGTGTAGTGAGGGACAGGTCTATGGTTTTATTTTGGTGCCCACCTACATACGATATGTGAGTAGATTCATTCACTAATTGCTTCTGTGCCTTCTGGAGTTGTGCGGCCTGAATGGCGTATCCAAGACGAATTATGAACATTGAAATCACCAGCAACAACAATTTCACGGTAATTCGCAAGGATACTCGATATGGAATGGGAAAGAGAGTCAAAACCAGATATGGAAACCTTTCTTCCCGCGTTTTGGCTTCTATTCAGGAACCCGAAATACAAAAGATGTGCCCTGATTTTGAATTTAACCTAAAGACAGTTAAATTCTGCATCATACATGCCAAGTGGTTGCTGGCACTGGTACACAACTTCATCGCGAATGTACATTGCAAGACCCCTATGAAAATTAAAGAGGGATAGAAGGTGATACCCAGGGATATGAAAATCCTGTTGATCAGCATTTTTAGAGACCTGGGTCTCACATAAGGCGAAAACATTCGGCCTATAGAGACAAATGTGCGCATACACGGAGAAGAAGTTCGCCCGGAGTCCGCGCACATTGCAGAAATCTATCCGAAAACGTCTTGCCATTACGCAAATAAAACAAGAATAAAATATAATATAAATGCCAAAAATTAACCATAAGCAATCAAAAATCGAACAACCATCCTCCGGGTGCGGACGGCAAGGAAGTGGGTTGCTGCTGGTTGATTATTCAGTAGCCAGTGTTATACCTTCGCTACTGAATAATCTAACAACAACCCCTCCAAGCGGTTTGTACCTAAAGGCATAGTAGGTAATAAAGGAGAAGATGGGAAAACAAAAACACTAATGGTAGGATATAACCGTCTTTTATTGCCGTTTAAGTTTTTTATTTATTTAGGTGTCAAATGTGTGTTTAATTTTTCGCATTAGTGTTTATCCCGTTTGCTTAACTTTTTGTTATTTGTTTTAATATTGATATTGTAATATTTCTGATTTGTTCTTTTCTCCTTTTGTTTTTGTTTTGTTATTTGTATTTTATTTTTATTATTTTTTTTTTTTTTGGTACGAGTGCTGGTTACTTTATTGTTGTACTTGTTATTTTTTTGTTGTTCTTCAATTCTTTATTACGAATTGTTTCGTCAAGTGTTGTTGTAATTATCTAATATTATATTCTTTATTGTTAATCGTAAATATATTGTTAACCGTAAATATATTTCATACTTAATATTAATATCGGTTAGGTTAGTTTTGGCAACACTGTTGCTGGCAACTCAGCTGTTTTCGTATAACGTGTTACTGTCAAACATGTACAGTTTGGTCTTACAAACGAACAATGAATTTGCGATGATTAATTTTTTTTCCAAAATTGAAGAGCTGAACTTGGCTGACATTTGGTTGCAACAAGACGGTGCCACATGTCACACAGCACGCGAAACATTGGCCCAATTAGATGGCGAGTTCGATGAACAATTTATTTCACTTTTGTGACCGGTTAATTGGCCGCTTAAATCATGCCATTTAACGCCTTTAGCCTATTTTTGGTGGGGCTATGTTAATGCTCGTGTCTATAGAGACAAGCCGGCAACGGTTGGTGCGCTGGAAGCCAATATTGATGAATTTATTCATGAGAAACCTGCCGATATGTTGCAGAGTATGCTAAAAGTGGACCCAGCGGATGAACCATTTGATGCGTAGCCGCGGTCAACTTTTACATGAAACCATCTTTAACCATTGAATTATATAGATCGTTCCATGGACTCAAATAAAGATGTCATACATTTCTCAAAATTTTATGCGTTTTTGTTTATATCCAATCCGAAAGTTCTTAAAAAATCACACTATATTTTATTGGCCATCTTTGAGCTTACAGTGGTTCCAATAAATTTTAAGTGTACGAGGAAGTATCTGCTCCCCACTTTGACTGTAGAATATCGAGAAGCTGTTTTTAAGACTTAATGGCATGTTTTCTGATAGTTTGATCAAGATGGGCCCATTAATGTTCAACAATATTTAAGTGAGATTGTACTAAACCTGGGAAGGAATATTTATATGTTTGTTGGAAGCGCCGGGTCCCAAAATGACCTATTTTGTTCACTGATTGCATCGATTTACCTTCAAATAGGTTCAGATATGTGAAGCAATTCAAATTTGTTTCAATAAAAACTGAAATGCCAAGCCTAGCAGTTCATGTTCAACACCAAACCATATCTAAACTGCCATATCTTTATTTATGAAAATATTTTTTGATAGTGATCAAATATTTTTTTCTTCTTAAATATTTTTTTTTAAGTGTAACCGTAGAGCAAACGTGTTTTCTTATATTTCCATTTGACGGTATTTGACTAAACCAAGATGGTCAAATATACATTTGTGCGTAATGTAAAAGTTTCGGTTGTTTCAGTCACATTTTGGTTAAATAAGGCAAATCAAAGTTAGATGTGACCGTGATTTGAAAAACTAAAATAACACAGAAGTAGAAGTTAATAAAATACCTAATAAAATTAAATAAATAACTAAGTGCAATAGTTTTTGTATGCTTCGACTCCACAATACAAAACAAGAAAACATTCATCCTCTATTGTGCACTTTTATAATATTGTTACGAAAATAAAATGCCTAAAAAAGATACAACAACTTAGTACATTTAGAACTACAAATTTAATTATAGAATTAATTATATTGTTTTGTGTTAAGGCTGTCAATGCCATATTTGTGTTGTTAACAGCGTTACCAATTGCCTACAGAATGGTGCAAATAATTTAATTTTTGGGTGTTACATTTTAATTAACGGATCTGAGTAGAAGATTTGAGAGGGTCTAGGACTTTACTAGAACATTCTAAGCTGTTGGGAAACGGTGATTTGCCTATGAGAGTCAGTTATAGTTTAGCGGTCATAGTGTAAGGTCTGGTAAAGTCGTAAATAAAAGTTTTGAGTGGTCTGCGTGATCTAAAAAATACCATGCCAGGTTCTCAAAAAGAAAGAAACTTAAAATATTTCATGCTGCATCTAGATCCATAATGTTTTATGCAGCACAGGTCTGTAGATTTGAAAAATATGAAGAAGTTGGAAAAGTGTTTCGTTTCTTCATTAACAGATTTTATACATTCCATCCACAACTTCAATTTACAGGCTTTAACTTGAAACTGGCATGGATTCCCTTTTCACTGCTGCATTAAAAATTCACCTTTGCTACATTAATTAAGTTTTAAATAGGAGTCAACGTAGATTACCTCGAATTTTAGCTGAAGCAATCATAACGTAAAATGTATACTGGGCTGAGGAATGGTCTAATATACATATGTCGAAGATTACACTTTGCTCCTTCTGATAATGCTCGTCCTCTCTGTTCGCAGTGGTAAATAATATAAACTTATTAAAAGTAAAGGAACATAAAAATTACGTAATAAGCATTGAGAATTCATTACATGATGACATGTATTCACAATTGAACTTTAACCTTACTTCATTACTTACTTTAAGTTTCTCATGAAGAATGACTTGTCTTATAATAAAAGCTCGTGGTGGTTTATTGGATCCAAACGGCAGATTCTTAAACAACAGCTCAACGACCTTATGTACAGTCTGTAAATTGTGTGAGGTTGTCTTTGTATAATATTTTGTATACAATTTAATTTTTTCTACAACATAATAATCTAATTAAATAAATGAAATCTAGTAGTAAAGTGAAAATCTAACTCACAACATAATGTTATGCCAATTTTAGATATATGTATATACCTTTATTGTTGGGCCACTTACACATATAGATACATATTTTAAATTATAATATATTTAATTTAAAAGTCCCTAAAAAATATTAGGGACAAATATTTTAGAACGCGAAATGCATCAATTATTGTGCTCGAATCTTAATTTCTTAAAATTAAATTCAAACAGTGATTGTCTTGCAGAATTTTATTAATTAATTAACATTTAAATAACAAAAGACAAAAAAAAACAAAATATGAAAAACACAAACGAGTTAAAAAAACCTAAAATATACAATATAAGAACAAAACATACATATAAACCAAAAAGCAAAAACATTATGAAACGTTCGTGTCATTTAATTCGAAACTTAATTTTGTTAACCGCCAATTTATTTCGTGTTAAATTATGTTATTTTATTTAACGTTTTTAAAAATAATTAAGAATATACATTTTGGCGCCTGAACCAAAATGAGCCATTCCTAATATAAATTATGTTTACATAAATATGGTTATAATATTGTTACGTTTCAACCTTTTTAAAACGTTTGAGTTCGTTTAAGTTGCGCTAAGATAAAAATAAACCACTTTGTCCTTACAGTTTTATTTATTTACTACACCATAACGTTTTTACAGTGTATTTAAATATAACAACTTAATATTCGCTTATACAACACTTTCATTTCCGCTTAACCACGTCTTTATCTTATGACAGCAAAACGATAACTAAACTGACGTGTAGGTAAAGCAGCCCCTTTGTATACCTAATTGCTTACAGTTTGGAAGGTTCAGGATATATCGACCATATTCTATTTTCATATCCGTTAATTCAAATGTAACGTAAAGATGGTCGATGTGGCAGTGCTGCCAAATTGACAGGGTGATACCAAATATACCAAAATCCCACAATACAGTGTTTTATTTTTATTTTCGTAACAATATGTAAATGTTATACATGTATGTTTACCAAATTTAAGAAGATTGAAGAACATTTAGAGGTTGTACACTTTGATCGGATTTGCAAAAGTAATTAAAAAATTCGATTTTCCGGTATTTTTTAGTTTTATTAGGAAAACTACTAGAGAAATAACAATTTTGAGACAATGCACGTTGTGGCAGCACGATAAAAATTTTGGAAAAAGTAAATTTTTAAAAATGAGAATTAAGGAAAAAAAACTATGGGGTTTATTTGTTTACATTTTCCTTAGTTGTACTGCATTTAAATTTTTTAAATTATTTCGCCTTTGTCGAAGGGTACAAACTACAAACTAAAATAATACATTTATAAAATTTAGCTCTTATTCCACCAATTTTGAATGGTTACAAAATATGAATACCACCAATTTTAATACTATTTCTTTACGTTTAGACATTCATGCATATATATGTGTCGTTACACTAACGCAAATTTAAACTACATATATGAATTCAAATACTACGACGGCTGTAGAACCAATTTAAAAAAATTTAAATTTAAAACTTTTTCCTACTAAGGAAATCAAAATCTCATTTTCCAAGACTTGGATCTTTTTCCGACAAGAGTTCACAAGCGTTTTTTTATATGGGTTATTTAGTCTAAAGTGTGTAACTTCCAGCTATAGTAATTTTGTTCCGCTAAAGGCTGCCCACCAGAACACTTTTTTTGAAATTTCAGACCTACTTCATTAGAATTTTTAGTTTGTTTTGTTTTATGCAAGTAAATAACACGGTGCAACAAATAAACATCTGCGATGTGATGCTATTTTTTGATAGGCGCTATCGAGTACAACAAGAATCAGTTTTTAAAATTTTTTAAATCCTAAAAATCTTGAGATACGGATAAAAAAACCGGTTTTTCGTACACTCATAAACTTATAACTTATTCGAGTATTATTCAATTTTAAGTTTCTCAGCGGATTTGGAAAAAAGAGATAGAGACCTTTTAACTGATATTGTTACGTTTTTATCTTTTTAAAAACGTGTAATTATGAATTCGTAGATTGTAGTTCAAATAAATCTTGTGTTTAGTTTTTAATTAAAATCCTTTATTCAACACAGTTTTGTGCACCAGTGCTTGTAACTTTTTTACAAGCAATAACAATTTCTGTTCTTATTTACACTTTCTGTTTACAACTTTGTAAACAACAACATTTACTCGACAGATCTTTCTAGCTAAAAATCTTCCAAACTGATCGTTGGTCCACACTTAACTCTCTTTACCAAATTAGCTCCAACTAAACTGGTTTTTACTTCACAATTTACTTCAAGAGTTTACTCCTTATAAACTCTCTTCACACCGAGTTCACACCAACAAACTCTCTTCACGCTGAGTTTAAACATAAACTCTACTCGCTGAGTTTACACCAAATAAACTGACTCGCTGAGTTTACAATACATAAACCAGTCATGAGCTTTTTATGGGACTTTTATCCCCGATCAACTCATACGTATTCTCAAGCTCTTGCTTTTAGTCGTCAAAGAGATAGTGACGAATGCACATGTATAGTAAATGTACGCAAATTTTTTTAAGGCACAGACAAATAATTTAAAACAGATTCTTTAGCTTTTGCTTTTAGTTGTCACTGAAACAGCGGCAAGTGCACATGTGCAGCGGATGTATGTTAATTTTTTTTTTAACTTTTTTAAAACGTCAACTTTACTCTCTCTGGGAGAGTAATTTTCATGTTCTCACTAACACAGCTATATTTTTACTTTTGCACATCACTGACATAAACTGATTATTGTTCGCATCGATGTGCTTTTTATATGGCTGAGTAAACAACACTTCAAAAGCTCTCGAACTTCTCGATATTTGAGGTAGATTTATTTTCTTTTCCGTACATTCTTTTTAGTTCTTATATAGCCATACAAAAGTAAACATCTACTTCTTTCAGCTCTTATTATTTGTTTTTCTTTGTTATTGTCTGTTACTTGGTTTCTTTTCTGTTAGTTTTTGTTGTTGCCCAACAAAAAAGAAAAATTCTAAAGGCGTTATTTCGAATGATCTAGGCGTCCAATTGACAGGTCCCAATCGTAAAATAAACTGTTCACCGAACTCGTCTGTCAATTGGGACATTGTTTGGCATGTGGCACCATTTTGTTGAAACTACATGTCAGCCGAGTACAGCTCTTCCATTATGGTCAAAAAATTTTAATGATCTCACGGTAGCACTCGACAGTGCATTTTTCGGGATCAATTGGCAGTTCTTTCAATGCTTCTGGCTACTTTACACACCAAATACGGCAATTTTGCTTGTTCACATATCCATTCAACCAGAAATGAACTTTGTCGCATAACACAATTTGCCAATAAAAACGAATGAATTTTGAGCATGAGTTTTTACAATAAAAGTCAATGTTCTGCAAGCGTTGTTTCGTTTCGATGTTCGTTTCGATCCATTGTTAAATTATAGACAAAACTGAACATGCTTGACAGCAACATATTACACGAAAACAGCTGAGCTATCATAAAGAAAATTGATAAAAAATCACGCCTTATATACATGTGTCATAAGAAATATATTATACGTATTAATAAACTTTAAACGACGCAATGTCTTGTTTTATTCGCTTAGTGACGACATTTCTGTGGTAATGACTACCCGTAACATCAATTGTTTTTGTTGTTCGTCCCTTACCGATTGGTTAAACCGGCCTCTACAATCGTCTAATTCATAAAGTATTTACATTTATTTGTATATCAGCTAAGACAGACTAATGCCACTGTTAAGAAATTAGGAATTCTTATCTGGGTTTAATTTTTTATACATTTTTAAGTTTTTATAAATTTTTATTGATTTTTGTTTACCAATTTGTATTACAGCTAGAAAAAGAGAAATAACTGGTTAAGAAAAACCTATTAAGACTAAATATAACCTGAATTCAAGGATCCATCGAACACCCAATTTTAATTATATTAAATCAGTATTACTTTCTATATACATATATATGTAATATGAAGGTTTATATGCATTATGTATATAAATTTGGTTTGCACTAAAAAATTTCGGAGTAAGATAGTAAATTTAGATTATTTTAAACCGCTAAATGTGATGATGCAGTGCTGTGATGTGAACATGAACTAATTTATTTGGTATACTTTCATACATACATAATTCCCATACATCCCAAATGGAACAAGGGGAATTTCGCCCAATCAATGAGATGCACCCGATTCTATTTTTAGACTCATTGAAAGGGACCTACAATTTAACGCCGACTGTAAACGGCAGATGCACTAGTTAGAAACGTTTTTCTTAGCGAATTTTATTGGGTATGGTGGGTATTTGTTTGAATTAAAATAGAATATGGATTCAATACCCCTACATGGGTGTTCTATTTTTCATTTCATTTTAATCAAAAAATCATCAGCGATGAGGTTTATTTCTGGATGAACAACAAACGAAAGTGTCGAATTTGGTACGATACGAATCCACGTGAGATCCAAGAGCTCTCTAATGAATTTCAGTAATGTCACTATTTGATTGGATTTTGGTCTGCCGATGTCATCGGTATATATTTATTTAAGAACGACGTTGGCCAATTACCAATTTATTTGATTACCAATTTATTTTTGCCAGAATTCGATGTTATAGACACCAACCATATGTGGTTAAACATGCCACTAAGATCATGCTACGTTGGATTTGAGTGACTTCAATGTATTATCATCTGAAGTGAAGGTAATGTGAACTGGTCTATGCAAATAAGCCACAAATCACAGCAGTCCTCAAGCCCAACATTACCCATACCACAGGTCAAACTCAGTCTGATAGTCGCCAGAGTAGGGGTTGCCAGATTCAACCTTATAAAATTCTTGACATTTAAAGAATCAAATCTTGATAAAAAAAAATATTTGGTGTTCGAAAAACTTCGGTTAAAAATTGTCGTGAGATGACTCTACAATTTAAAACTTCTGATAATATTAATTTAATCAAGCCACACTATAGCTTATTTGATAGGTCCGAATGATTACGGGCAATGAAAAGTGTATAGCATACTACTATAATATAAGAAAAAGATCAGTGATGAAGAGAGGTGAAGCTTCGTAGATGGTGGCAAAGCCAGAATTGAAACCAAGAACGATAATCCTGTGCATGGAGGGATTGGAAGGGCATTCTTCTCTATAAACTTCTACAAACTGCTCAAATGATCCAGTCGATTTTGTCATCAATTAACGAGACTGAAGCAAGCAATTCAATTAAAACGACCAGATTTGATGATCAGAAAAGGTGTTGTGTTTCATGAAGACAAAGCCAGACCACACACATTTTGATGACCCGGAAGAAATTGAGAGAGAATGGCTGGTAAGTTTTGATAAATCAACCATATAACCCCGACCTTGCACTTTCAGATTATCATTTGTTCCGATCCCTACAGACGTCTCTTAATAATGTAAATTTAAATTCAAAATCCAATTGGATAAGTTTATCGCTCAGAGGCTCTACACTGATGAAAAAATTAGTTATTCCAAAAATGACAAATAGTTATCAATCAAAGGTTTTTCATTTTTGGTCAAATTTGGAAAAGAAATTTTTTTAACACCTGCTATAATAATTTAATTACTAATTTTTAGATAAACTAAACTAGGAACCAAATACGCTTAAAACACTTTACGTTATTAGTTCACTATATTAGCCCACATAAAGTATATATTTACAGTAACAATAAATGGTAACAGTAATAGCAATGGTCTTTGTGAATGGACTGTTATATAAAAGCTATCTATATATGTATCTTATGTACAAAAATGAACGTGTGTTTGTTTGAAGACTGTGTGCATCTAAACCAAAGATTCTACAGAGTCTTTTTGGAAGGCACTATAGGCAATCTCAAATGTTTGGATTTAGATCAAAAGGGGACAAAAGGTAAAAAATTTAACTAAAATAACATTTAAGATAATAATTAAGAGGGGATAGCGTAGCACGCCGGGTTTAGCCAGTACTATATAAAAAGACTTTATACAGTTTGTTTTTCCTTGAAATAGTTTCCTCAGAAAATATTGGAAATTAAAAAATAAAATAAGGAGTTTGTTGGGTTTTAAAATATAAAATAATTCTTTTATTATATTCGGATGTTTTTTCTCAAGCAATTGTACGTACAGTATGTTTTGGGGTTTACAGAGTATGTAAGAATACAGAAAGACGCAAAATAACATAGTAGCGCGAGATACAAAACTTAACGAAACACAGATAAAATTGTTAGCAATAGTAAAAGCTAAAAGGCAAAACCTACAGCATCTTTACGGGAGGAACAAATGATGAGGTTTTGATCGGAAGGTGACAAAATCTGGAGAAAGGGTAAAAAATTAATTCAGATAGCATTTAAGATAATAATTAGGATGGGGTAACGAAGCACACCGGCTTTTAAATAGTTTTAAAAAAATTGTATGCATTTGTTTCATAAATAATGCAAAATCAGAAAAAAATCCCTACATTTTAGCGAATATGACAAATATGGCCGATTTCCCATACGTTTCTATTTTAGTAGCAAAAAAACATGTAGGGATTTTTCTCTACTTATGGCAATAGTACCCCGAAGTTAAAACATTTATATTCATGTGTACATATGAGCAATTAAGAATATAATTTCGAGTTTGAATTTAATATCGATAATCTTTCTACCCACATAAAATGTATTCAATTATTAACTGATACAAACAAAAAGAACAAAATTCTTAAAAACGTTTATTACTTTCTTTTTTTTTTCTTTAGGCCCAGTTCGAAATATCAATTAATAATCTTTCTACCCACATAAAATATATTCAATTATTAGCTGTTATAAACAAAAAGAACAAAATTCTTAAAACCGTTTATTACTTTCTTTTTTTTTTCCTTTAGGCCCAGTTCGAAATCATGACAAACTTAGATGGCAATCTTCATCATAATTCAGAACAGTTAGACTGCATACAACAACAGGAGAATTGTTTTAGTGAACTACAGCATCAGCTAAATTCTCAATTATGTGCTGTGGCTCAACAAACAAATTTAACTTCGCAAACTACGATACAACAACAACCAACGGCTACAACTGCAACAGTGCCATTTTTGCCTGCCTTCTTACGTCCTCCTCCACCACCAACTTCACAACATTTAGCAGCTGCGGCTGCAGCAGCGGCAGCAGCTAGCAGTTTACCAACAGTGTTACAATCACATGCCCTTCATGCATCCCAACACAATAAGATAACAATGCAACCGATATGGTCAACTGCAGCAGTAGCAGCAGCACATTTACAGGCTGCTCTAGCAGTAGCGGCGGTGGCAGTGAATAGCGACACAAGCAGTAACAACAACAACAATGATTCAATAAACATAAAGTGTGTCAATAACAATAACAGTTCTGTTTCCTTTGAAAATGGTTCGTCATCAATGACCCATGACTATGGGATGGGAGCAAAGAATGTATTACAAAGCATTAGCTCGGACTTAAATTTTAGTGATGTTGTTCCAACAACGACTACACCAACTTCTACACCATTGTACATTGTAAAAACCAATAGCGCTTGCTCCTCACCTGCCCATGCTCCAGAAGAAGCCATGGAAAATATGCGGGTGGATACATCCTTAGAAGATGATACAACAGATCTTATATCGAGTTCGAATGGAACGAATACCCCAAGATCTCATTCGAACAATTCAGCGCAAGACGATGTTGTGCTGACAAGCAAAGAGGAGTCGCTAGACGAAGAGGAAGGTACAGATGCCCCTCTAAACTTATCAAAACCAAAGTATTCGTCACGATCATCGACAAGTAAAGCCATAAATAGTTCTGTCTTAATTAAGCAAGAAACCGATCGCTTATCTCCCATTTCAAGCTGTGATTCTACATCGCATTGGCAATCTTCATCATCGTCAAATGCAGCCGATGCAAATTTTATTGCCATTCACATTTGGAATAATCCAGAGCCGCCGCAGGAATGCGACTCCATAGCACCGTTTAATAATATTGAAAATATATCTGTTACACGTGTCACCCGTAGTAGTCGTGATGCTGGAAACACAGGCCCCGAAAAATCAAATGTTAATCAGTTGGGTCCTTCAGTGAATCACAGTCTCAAGTCAGTGGATGGTAGCGGCAAACAATATCATACTGCGACAACATATTTGTCGCACGAGATTCATTCTAATCTACGTCAGAGTTGCACAAAAAGTCGAGACACCAGCACTAGCAGTAGTCACAGCCATGGACCTGGACATAGCCATAGTCATGCTTATCACAGCAAACAGCATATTAAGCGGCCCATGAATGCTTTTATGGTTTGGGCTAAAGACGAACGTCGCAAAATTCTTAAAGCGTGTCCAGATATGCATAATTCCAATATATCAAAAATATTAGGTGCTCGTTGGAAAGCAATGTCGAATGCAGAAAAGCAGCCATACTACGAAGAACAATCACGTCTCTCCAAACTTCATATGGAACAACATCCTGACTATAGATATCGTCCGAGACCAAAACGGACATGCATTGTAGATGGTAAAAAAATGAGAATATCCGAGTATAAGGTTCTAATGCGTAACAGACGTGCCGAGATGAGACAACTTTGGTGTCGAGGTACAGCTTCACCTGGTGCATCTATAACTGGTTCTAGCCACCGACCACCAACATGTCATCACTCTCCTGAATGTGAAAATGATGTTCAAGCAGCTGTTACAGCTGCCTACCAACTGCAGGATATGGGTCAAGCTGTAGCTGTTGCAGCCGCAGCTGCTGCTGTTGCTGCTGGCATCAATAACATGGAAGAATGTAATTCTAGGTTAATCGATCGAACTACACCCACAACCAACAGCAGCAATTGTAACTATAATCCCGTTGAAAGTATATCGAATTCTGGATTTTCTTCCAAAAGTAATAACATTATCGGTTTTGATTCTCGCGATGTCGACTGAGTGGTTAGGTGTTATTTAAAAAATTCTTTCATCATCCTTACCACTATTACCACCACACATATAATCACCATAACCACCTACACCCACACAAACAAACTGTTAGCAATAGTAAGTTATTTAGGAGAAAAAATATCACAATATAAATTTGAAGAAACTCAATTATATATGCTATTGCATAAAAAAACTTACTTAAACTGGATTGAGTATATGTTTGTATACATTATGCATAATAATTCATTAACTTTACTATATATACATACATATATATGTACCAGAGAATGACAAAAGTATGGTTTTAAGTATTTTTAAAATATTGTTGGCCAAGCATGGATGAGTGGTAAAGTTAAAAGTAAAACGATACCCATATACAACATATTCAAAGCCAGCACAACTTTAATAACTACAAGTAGGAGTTGCGTGCGGTGCCTGTAATACCTGCACTTATAACTGTAAAGTGTGTATGAGTATGGGTATAATTAAGCTTGGGTATGAGTATATTTCTACCCGAGTATACACAGAGTATACATCGAGTATATTTCTACAAAATAAACCTTTTTGAAATCGTTGTGATACAGTTAATAAAAGTGTTTTATATTTGACATTTTAGTAAAGCTAATACGACTGTATACATACCACCTTGATCAAAAAGTTCACGGAATTTATTCAGAAAATTAAAAATACAAGCTTATTCATATAAATCTATATTGTCGCCTTCAAAGTAATCTCCATCGACTGCAACACACTTATGCCAGCGCTTGATCCTATCCTCGAAGCATTTTTTTATATCCGGTTTTCGGTATGTCCATCAGTGCTTCCTGCTATTTTTCCATTACTTTCTCTCGGCTGCTAAAACGCGTTCCCGTAATGATTTTTTAATTCGATTGAAAAGAAAGAAGTCACAGGGAGCCAAATTCGGTGGCTGTTGGATGGTATTTGTTGCATTTTTCGTCAAAAAATTTCGAATAATGATGGCACTGTGCGACGGTGCGTTATAATGGCGCAAAATCCATGAGTTTTCTGACAACAATTCTGTCTCATAACGCCCAAGTAATACTCTTTGTTTACTGTCTGGCCTTCTGGCAAAAATTCATGATGCACTACATCGTTGTAATCAATGAAACAGTGAGCATTGCCTTCTTTTTTGACTGAAAATTACATGGTTTTTTTGGTCTCGGCTCGGATTGCGTATCGTACACATAAAACCACATCTCGTCTTCAGTAATGATCCTTTTGATGAATGCAGGGTAGGATTCAGCCACGCAAATCATGTCTCTTGTGACCTCGACACGGTCTCTTTCTTGCATGAAATTGAGGTCTTTTGGCACCAACTTTGCTGCTACACGACGGAAACCTAAATCAAAATGTCTTGGACGGATCCAGAGGCAATGTTAAAGTCCTCCGTTATCTCTCTGATGGTTTATTTTGCGGTTATTGACCAACATTGCTTTTATTTTATCAATGTTTTCGTCGGTTTTCGATGTCGATGATCTGCCACTGCGTTTATCATTTTCGATTGACTAACGACCCCTTTTGGACCGCTCGTGCCACTGGTAAACAAACGTTTTCTTTAGAGAATCGTTGCCGAAGCACTTTTCTAACATTTCCAACGTTTGCGCACCATTACATCCGTTTTCTATGCAAAATTTAATACAAATTCGTTTTTTCAAATTTAAATCCATTTCGGAAATTGTGAAAAATCGCCAACACACATAGAGTTAGATGTACTCTTGGCTACGTAGCGTCAAGCTATGACGCTAAGATTTAGCGGGAATATCAACAACAGATGTACTAACTTAGTAAAAAAAACTCAAATCGGAACGATGAGACCGCCACACGAGGGTGATTCTGGGAACTTTTTTATTAAGGTGGTATGTAGGCTATTTTCAAAACATTTTCAGGAGGTTTTATTTAAAAAGTTAAAATAAAAACTGATAATAAAAGGTTTTGATAAAATGATACAAAAATTCTCTACTGAATCAGTGTCCTGCCAAAGGCAACTTTTTTTAAAAGCTTATGTTGAATTTCGATCAAATTTACAAAATTAGGGCAAACAGAATTTCTTATTAAATTCATTTAAAAACTTACATGTTTGATTTTTAGATAATTTAGTTTTTTTTTTAAATATATATTTACTTATAATAATGCTTAGCTATTAGGGAGATCGGACTGTTATTATTCGACCGGTTTTATTGAATTTGTCGAATACGATTTTTTCAAAATCTTCATTTTTCGAATACCGAATAAACTGGTTAATTAAAAAAAATATATAATTTTTATACGCTTGTATAGTTAGTTTTATTGCAAATATGCCCATCGTTTAAGTATATATATAAATTTAATTGTTTTTGTGTATATGACAACCTTGCACGTCTCACAAAGAACGTGAAAACCACGGTAGATCGAAAAAGATATGCACACTTGAGCAACAATAAATTTCCCTCACCTTATGTAAATAAATATTGATTTTTATATAAGGAGAATAATCAACTGGACTCATTGCAAGCGACCGACGGCTCCGAACGGCAGATATATTAGTTAGTGAAGTTTTTCACAGCGTAAGAACACGTAACCAATCGCTAATATTGTGCGGTGGTATCGCTGTGTTTTTCACAGCGTAAAAACACGTAACCAATCGCTAATATTGTGCGGTGATATCGCTGTTGAAAATTCTTAGATGGTGTGGCCTAGGATTGAACTGACGACTTCTTGGTTGGAAGGTGGGTGTCTTACCTAATATACCACAGTGACACACACACTATTAAATACGTAGTGCACATACAATGCTGTTCGAAACCTAAGCAACTTTTCCTGTCGAGGATATTAAGGACTCGTATGTTACTAATACATTTATTCAAAGTAAAACATTTAATTTTTGTTTTTTTAGGCACCTAAATTATAACTATAATAACAAACTTTTAATTCCATTCTCTACCAAGTAATACAACAACAAAAACGAAATTAGCTCCCTCAGTAGCTGTTCGAAACTTAAGCAACTTTCAATACTTTGTATAATAATCTTTGTTTTTTATGGCCTCCACACACCATTTTGGATAGTTTTTATGAGATTTGTTAGAATGATTGTCTCTTTAATTTTTAACTCTTCGTCAGCTTCTGCTTATTTTTAAAACGACGTGGTTCAGCTCTGTGCTTCAAGAATTAAAAACAATTTTATTTAAATAAAAGAACTGGTAAACCGGTTATTTGAATAATTATTAACCGAAAACCGATTTTTCGAATTATTCGAAAACCGGTTGTTGAAAAAATTCGAATAATCGATCTCCTTATTAGCTATAAAAACAATTTTACATCTCATTGCTACTAACTAGGAAGTAATGGCTGGTATACCACATTTTACCAAACTTTTTTTTATATACAAGGAATTTAAAAACATAATAATGTTAATTGTTTTGGGTTCCAACTGATTTCTTTTTTCGGTAATAATAATTCCAGCTAAGGAAAAAAGGCGTTCGGATGCTGCTCTAGTAGCAGGAATAGACAATATTTTCATAGTTAGTTTTGATAATTTGGGATATTTGATAGAATTGTTTTTACGTCGAAATCTTCTGTAATCCCTACCTTTTTATTGCAGTAACGCTCGACTTCATATCTTCCTATTTTCAGTGTAGCGACTGACGTGTTTATTACAGAAAAATCTTAAATCAAAAGTAGCTGGCTCTGGAGAAGATGGCTGAAAAACTTGTAGTGAAGCAGTTATAGCGGACCCAGATACTGCTGACGTGTATTTGGCTTTAATAAGTGGTTGTATTGCTGGTGTTGACTCACATGTGTAAGAAAATTCTGTCAAAACTTCAGTATGATTTTCGGTTAGTTTTTCGATTCAAAATTCTTTTATATTGTTTATTTCATTTGACTGTACTATATTGAACTATTTATGGAAAATAGTTCAATTTGAAATCCATTTCTCCAAGTACGACATTATATTAATTTTTAGAGACGCGATTTCAGCTTCATCATTATTTTGAACAAGGCAAATCATTATAATTTTTTTAAGGAATGGAATAACGCAAAATAATGTAGGAGAGGCACTTGCTTGAAGTGAAAATTATTTCGAAGTCCTTGCAAATCTCTACTAAACCTTGGAGGATTAATTAAAATTTAACATACTACGACTTTGAATATTATCCACAAGAATTTCATTGATCTTTGTGTAATTTTCAAAAATTGGCTCAAGCATTGCGAAATTCGAATTCCATGTTGTACGTGAATTGCTCTTCAAAATTGTTTCCAGCATGTGCTGCTTATTGACCTTTTTAAAGCATTTTACTATTTTTTTGCAGGAATTTGTAATTTGTAGCTTCGAGAGCATCGGTTAGGACATTATAAAAAAAGTCGAACAGTTTAATCGTGTGAAATCTCTTAGTGCATTTTAAATATTACTTTCGCGATCAGTTACGAACACCAAATTTGATATATCAATCACATTGAATTCCTCAAAAAAGCTGCTTATTTTTGTTAACTGCTGTATTAAACATAAAATCCATAGATCTTATTCCTAAAGTAATATCCACAAGTACGAAATTCACTGGGAAGTGTAAAGTGGCACACAAGAAATTTCTCTTAATGAAATCGTCGCTCTACATATCAATTGTAACTGCAGCCTCACCATTAGTAATAAGACTCTATATGTGTGATTTATTTCTTTTTTTTCCAATCAAAATTTTCATCATACTTTCCGCAAATTTGAATTAATATATGAAAACCGGAGCCTTCAACGCTGCTGAAAGAATGACAGTCTTCTGTGGAAAAATCCATGAATGCTTCAAAGCAATCATTTCTCTTTTCGGTATTTATTTGAATTGGTATATTGTCATGAGGCTGTGAATGAATGCACTTATGCTTAATTAAATTTGATGTTTGATTCTTTACAAATTTAAAAATCTTACGGCACTATTGGCAATATACTCCGTCAATGTAGATACATCCTCCTTTTCAATTTGAAGAAAACAAGTTCACATAACACTTCTTCAAGTTTTTCGTAGCACAGTAAGGCATTTATTTCTTTCAAATTTCGTCACAGTTTTCCATTATTAAAACTTGTATCGTACACTTAAAAAGTTTAAATACTAATGAAAACTTGAAAACTCCGAGTGGCTTATTATCTACTTTCTAATTTTGGGGATTTCCTACATTTTTATTGCCCCATATTTTTCTAGAAAATGTAAGTATATGAAAATTTGTCGTAAATGAAACATCGTAAATATTCTGATAAGCGTTTGTATATGTGCCTTTGAACAAATATTTTATATATGACAATGATTTTCCATAAAATAGAAAAAAAAAAAATTTTTAATATTTCGTACAAGTGTTTAAATGATTTTTTATAGCAAGTAGTGTTCTCTGGTGGGTTTCCCCCCCAAAAAAAAAGAACATTGCAATGGGAATTAAAAAATTCAATAACAAACGCAACAACCCTTTGATTTTTCTATGCTGAAGTATCAAGTAGAAAAAAGAAGAAACAGAAACATTGATGTAGGAGAGCATGCCATTTGTTTTATTCGTGCATACACTCATATCTTATGAGTACTTATTATACATATGAGTACTTAATGTATACTCCGAATGCATGAGTAGGAGTATTTTTATAGCTATAGCGAATAACATGGATAAAAACTTGTTATTTAAGTTGTTTAAGATAGTTGTGTACGGAGATGCTTGCTAGAAGTATGAAGTGGAATTATATCTGTATGTTGTTAATGTATTGGTATACACAACACCCAAAAATATTGATAAGTACTTAAGTATACTTTATTTTTGTATACTTATTGTCATTCTCTGACATGTACTTACATTTGTATGAAAGTTTTTTGTCTTCTCTCAACTGTGCCACAACAATTTAATATTGCAAAGGATATAAGTAAAGGTCTTCTATCAAGTCCAAAGCTTCACAAAAAAGAAACTGAAAATTTTAGGAAAACTAAAACTGTAATTAAATAGATATATAAGTGTGTGGCATACATATGTTGTTACATAAGAAGTAAATTTGTATCATACATTATTTACATATGTTCAATTTAACAAATCATTGTGTCATTATACGATTTGTATTTTAAAGTAATGTCATAAGCAATTAATATGTATAGTATATAAATTAATGCTTTAAATATGATGGACCTATATACTATGTAGTGTATGTAAGTGTGTTTAAGAGTAACGATTGGATCAGATTTTTTTCCGAACTAGTCCAAATTACAGGATGGGTAAATTTGAGGTTAGGAAGTAAATTGGCTTAAACACACATTTTTTAATTCAGTTTTATTCATACCAATATAAAATGGAAATAAAGGAATTAATAATGGAATATTATGTCGGCCAAATAACAAGCTCAAGCACGTTGACAGACGTCCGCTCTTTTCACAAAATTTTTTACCACATTTTGCAACAAGCTTTACTTATCTCGTCAAAGCACCGCCGAATTTTATCTTTCCGAGTGTCAGTTGCTTGTGGTTTATTCACGTAAACCCGGTCTTTCAAATGGCCCCAGAAAAAATAATCCAGCGGCGTTAAGACACAAAAACGAGGCGGCCAATTGACATCGCAAAATCGAGAAATTACGCGACCGGGAAATTTCTCATGCAAGAACTGAATTGTTTGGCTAGCTGTGTGGCTTTTGGCGTCGTCCGGTTGAAACCAAATATCTCTCATGTCAACAATAGCCAATTGTGGCCACAAAAAATTAGTTATCATGGTTTGGTAGCGCAGAGAATTCAAGGTGACGGCGTTTCCTTGCTCATTTTCGAAAAAATACGGGCCGATGATGCCGTCTAATCACAAACCGAACCATACGGTCACTTTCTTTGGATGTAATGGTTTTTCGAGGACTGTTTGTGGATTTTGTGAGCCGCATATGTGACAATTTTGTTTACATAACCGCCTACTTGAAATGGGCCTCGTCACTAAATATGATTTTGTTGAAAAATGCGTTGTTTTCGTTCAGTTTTTTATACAGCTAATTCACAAACGTTCGACGCGAACAATGGTCAGCTGGCTTCAATTCTTGAACGAGTTGAACTTTATAAGCGTGAAGATGAAGATCTTTATGCAAAATGTAGCACAAATTTCCTCTGGTAATGCCCAATTGTTGCGAACGTCAACGAGTTGATGTTACAGCGGCTTTGTTTGCATCACTGCGGCCACTACCGTAAGCCTCGAATTTAGCGATTAACTTACGCAGCGGCCTCAGAAGGAGCCTGATTACCAAGAAAGGCCGATCGAGTTTTACGAAGTGATACAGTAAAGTTTTCACCATTTTGATAGTAAATTTTCACAATTAAAATTCCTTGTTCAAGAGTGTAGCTTTCGACAGTCAAAATTTCACACTTTTTACTAAATAAGTGCCAAACGTTGACAGCTCAATTTTTGACATTTCATCATTTGACATCCAATTTACTTCCTAAACTCAAATTTGCCAACCCTGTACATATCGTTCTAATTAATATAAACAATATATTTATACAAATGCCAAAAACAAAACAGACACAAAAACTAAAAGTAGAAAAAATGCACACAGAATATTACAATAAAAAACAACCGTAAACACCGTAGCGTTTTAAATAACGAAGTATTTTTTTGAAACCGAGTAAAATTATGCGGTTTCAATTTAGAGAGCAGTAAAAAATTTGCATACGTTTTAAAACGAGAGGTTTACAAAAAGGACCGAATAAATTGGTTTCAAAGCTTAAATTGGACAAAAATTTTCTTGTAATCAACATACAAAATGTAGTATGTAACACTGACCATATATTATGTGCAACTCCACTCGTAATGATTAGAAAGAGAATATAATTTTTGGGTTAGTCAGTTGGTTAATGTGGTAATTAAATAAGCTTAAACATCCAAATACGAGGGCAGTTCGAAATGTTTTTAGCCTGTCATAGTAATGGCGGTATAAACAGCAAAAAGCTTTGTATAATGGAAACTTCCATCCGTCATATGAACACATGTTTAACTTCATTAAAATCTCTAAACTAATTCATATAGTAACAGATGTTGGAAAAAGGCGCTTCAGTGAATTTTTTATAATGGTAAAAAATAAAATTGTGGTGTTATTAAATATTTACGAGGGAGATCGGACACTTATTATTCGACCGGTTTTTTTGTTCTGTCGAATACGGTTTTTTCAAAATCTTCATTTTTCGAATACCGAATAAACCGGTTAATTTAACACGAAGAACCGGTTAATTTAAATAAGTATATTTTTTATTAGTGTGCATATTTTTTTAATTGAAAATATGCTCATAGTTTAACTATTTGTATAAATGTAATTATTTTTGTATATACATATGACAACCTTGAACGTCTTACAAAGAACGTGAAAGCCAAGGTAGATCGAAAAAGTTGTGCACTCTTGAGCACAAATAACCTTTTCTCATCTTCTGTACACAAAAATTGATTTTTATAAATGTATGGAGAACGATCAACTAGACTCATTGAAAGCCTAGAAGCCCACAAACGCCGGTTTCGAACGTCAGATATATTAGTTAGTGGAGTTTTTCACAGCGTAAATACACATAACCAGTCGCTAGTAATGTTGTGAGGTGATACCGGTGTTGAAAATTATCAGATTGTGTCGCCTGGATCGAACCAACGACTTCTTAGTTGGAAGGTGGGTTCTTACGTAACCTACCACAGTGACACGTATACTATTAAATACTTGGTGCATAAATTTACATACAGTGCTGCTCTAAATCCAAGCAAATTTTCTTGTCGAGGCAATTAAGAACTCGTATATTACTAATAGATTTATTGAAAGTAAAACATATAATTTTTGTTATCTTAGGTCTTTAAATTATAACTATAATAAAAAACCTTTAATTCCATTCTCTACCAAGTAATACAACGAAAACGAAATTAGCTCCTTGAGTAGCTATTCGAAACTTAAGCATTTGTCATTACTTTGTATAATAAACTTTTTTTTATGACCTCAGCACTCCGACAGAAGGCCCAGTCTAAACAGCTTATTCTCTTACACTGTCTGAACAATATAGATGTAGTAGATTATGAGATGCGCCACCTGGCTATCGACGATCATATTGTACCTTACAGGCTAACACTACTGCCAATATTTCAACCTGAAAAACTCTACAGTAGTTTGGAAAACGATGAGAGATACCTATCCCATGCTCGTAGCAGAAAAAAAGTGTATAGTAAAGTATTCAAAACATATGCAGTTTATATGAAATTAATTCGTGTGAGATATAGTATGTATAATGTATAGCTCAAACATGGGTTTCGTTTAAATACAATTTTTACTTTAAATCTTGGGGAAATGAAAATTAAGAATTAAAATACTAAAAATTAGTTGAATTCATGATTTTTTTATTTATTTATTTATTTATTTATTTTTGTCAATTTTGCATAATAAGTTTTATAAGCGCCTGTAACTCCCATAATTAAGAAAAATTAATTTTAAAGGAAAACTTTTCAAAAAGTTATGGGATACATTCCTGGTAAAAACAATAAGAAAATCATAAAAAACAACAATACGCTACATACAAAATATTAAACATTTGTAAAAAATAAACCAGAATATTAAAAAACATTTAAGAAAAAGAAAAACAAGAATTTTATTAATAAAAATTTACTATAAAAATTTACATATTATTTACTATAATAATAGATTTACTATAATAATTTCTATATACTTTCACTGCATTATTATACAATTTAATAAATAAATATATACACAGCAAATTTTGTGCCATTTTAGTAATAGTTTAATATTATATAAGATTGTTTAATTTATTAGTAGTAGTACACATGTATTTTTATATAATTTCAAATTAAAAGTTAGTCTTAATAATAAAATGCTTTTGAAACAAAATCAAATGAGCAAATATGAATACAATTGTCAAGTGTATAAACTTTTTTCACTTTGAGATAACAATCTAATATTAGCAGAAATGTGAAGCAATCTTACATATTGTTATACATACATACTAATGAAACAAGTTATAAAATTAACAATCCAAAAAATTCATCTGATCAGAATATAATAATTGAATATCTATTGCTACTTCTCACAAATCTTAAAACACAAAATCCAGTTCACTTTTTTGTAAAACTGTCCTTTAATAATTTCGTAAGGTATGAAATTTACAAACAAAAACGTGTCATTTACACTTTTACTTAAGCAGACTTAAGATTGCATTAGACGTGACGTAACACAACACCATAATCGTAATCATATATGAAGCAACCAAAATTAAATTGATCGGTAACTGCGCTATGGTAGGTCACCATCATACGTTCTAATTATGGTGCTACGTTAAGTCAGATCTAATTGAACCTTTAAGAGTTACACACTCTATCAAAGGTATGCATAGGATTATGATTATTTCTAATAAAAAAATAAAAAGTATTGCTCAAAGCAAAAATAAACTATACCTTGTGAATATTTTCATTAGAGACTTGCATTATTGCATAAATATCTTTTAACCACAGTGCATTCAACTTACAGCTATCATAATATTTACACCAAATTAACGAATTAAATGTGACAAAGAAAAGTGTCATTCACAATAATTTTTCATTTTATTATGCTACAAACCAGTGGTCTGCACTCGTATTACTCAAGTAACGAAGTAGTTCAGGTATTTGTTTATTCTCTTCGTTAATATTTTAACCTGGGGTGCCCGAAGAAAAAAAATTCCACCAAAATGCTTTGTGAAATGTCTCAAATCAACGGTTTTGCTAATCTTTTTTAAAATGTCTTTTAATTTAAAAATCGTTTTACATACACTGATGTTGCTTTTGTAATTCACGGAAATCTACCTTTTGTTTTATTTTGCTATCAAAATCTTACTAAATTACAAGAAATAAGCAACGCTAAAAAATTTTTCTTGAAAAAATACACATCAATAAACACATGTGAAAGAAAAACTTCATTAAGTTTCATGTGGGCTTTCAACGGTAGTTTTTTTATTTTAAAAATTTGAAAGAGAGTGAAATTTAGTTGTTGCTACACTGAGAAGTGTTGATAAGAGGCCACATAAACTTACGCATATATTTTTCATAGCGTTTTGAAATAAGTATTTAACAATTATGTGGGATGTTAAGTTGGAAAAAATTTTTTTATTTTCATTGAATACATTTTTAGGGAAGTTGAATGGGAAGTTTTTCAAAGATTTATCTTTATCAATTATGCATTTATTTGGAGAAGCCGGAAAGATAATGGAAAATATTTTAAATGAAATGCCTTTGTCGCCTGCAACAATAGCCCGCCGAACGGAAGATATAGAACTATTTATGCGATGGGAAACAAATGAAAGAATAAAAAATGCCAGATACTTTCATAACTTTTGTATGCAATTAATGAGCTTTCAAGGAAGCTTACTATTTTGAAAAATGAAATTGATTGCCAAAGTATTACAAACTTTCAAAAAACTCAAGAAATCTTCATACTTTTTCCAAATGTAGAAAAGTTTCAGCTAGTGAAGGATGAAATCTATTTACTTTTGGAAAACTTCCAAGGAAGATTTTAAGATTTCTTGAGTTTGCAATGGGTAATAAATATGTATAGTAATCACCTCATATATTCGTTGGACCATCTAGCGAAGAATTGAGAAGAAGAATTGACACTCATGCTGTAAAACTTATTTATTTTCTCCGAAATGGGTATTAACATTTGGAAAAGTGTTTGCCCTAAAAAATATCCCATTGTTAGGGACTTAAGCGACATATGTATGTATATATCTGTGAGTCTTCATTTTCACCAATGCCTCAGATAAAGAATAAATTTAGAAACAAACTTACATATAACCATATGGAGACATTGTTAAAGATTAAGTGCTATCAAAAGGAAATTGATATTGATAACTTGGTAGATTTTATCAAACACAAGAAAGCCGAATTTATTACATCTTCTACATATACATATGTATGTATCTTAAATGAGCTTTTGTTCATAAAAATTAATTTATTTATTTTTTGTAATTGTTGTTTCCTGTTTTCAACTGCTTTTGTTGTTTGATACTTTTTGCTATTTATATTGTTGTCTTGCTAATTATTATCCGTTCATGAACTATTGTCGTCAATATATGTACATATACATATATGTAAATGGGAGTATTGATGCTATCAGTACTTAAAGAATTTATTTCTGGTTGTTGTTACTGTTGCTTATATTAACACAGATTTAAGTGGTGTCACTTTCAGCTTTACGCATTCACAAATTTGAAATCGCTTGTCTAAATTATGCTTATACATATTGTTACGATAATGAAAATGCTAAAGACAAAATTCACCACATCAGCGACTTGTTATGAGCTTTTCGCTGTAAAAATGTATTGGCTTATGTCAAGGCTAATATTAAACTACTAAAATTACCTGTACTAATTAAGAGTGCTACCATCCACATGTAGTTGCCAGTTCAATAACTTTTTGTGTATATAGAGTCATTTAAGGCCATTTGAATTAACGTAGAAAAATCGAAGATTCGTGTCTGTACTAGAACATTAGAAACTAACGATGAAAAACTATAAAAATATGGCGCATTGCGGCTGGTGAGTTAGTGATCATATGACTGTCAATAAGTAAAGTCGCGTTCAGGCGTAAATAAAAAGTGTTGTATAAGCGAATTTGCTGTATTAAGACAAAGTGCAGTAAACAAAAAAGAGACGAACTTTAAAAACAACAACAAAGTAGACTATTATTTTATTTAAGCGCAATATAAGCGAACTCAAACGTTTTAAAAAGGTTAACAAGTAACAATATTATAAAAAATTTAAATATAAATTAAATCAATTTTTAAATAGCCTAGCACAGTTTCAACTAAACTGTGTGTGTCACTATTATAATTAAAATGAATTGATTGAAACATGTCTGTATTTTTTATTTACTTTTACTTTTTATTTTATATTTTCCACAATAAACAATTTGTTTTTTCAAGCTGACAAGTTGACTACAACATAAAAAATTATAAATACACTTCGAAATGGCGGAGAGGTCAATTGACCAAAGCTTACGCAGTTTTTCACTTTTCATGCATTCTATTGTATGTAGTTTTTGAAATAACCTTTTATTGAGAATGCAGTTAGCTTTTGAATTCGAAATACGGAATAACTATTTATTTGGGTTTTTTTTAATAAAGTTTTTTTCAAAAATCATTCAGCTTTTCGTTATGAATATACAATTACATTTTATTGCAGTTATCTTTAAATTAATTTTCCAGAACATGGCCTTGAATTGTAGTTGTTGTTTACGGCAACATATTGTTACGTTATTACTTTTTAAAAACGTGTATGTATGAGTTCGTAGATTGTAGTTAAAATAAAATAAATTTTGTGTTTGGTTTTAATTAAAAATTCTTTATTTAACACGGTTATATGCACCACTGCTTGTAATCCTTTTACAAGCAATAACAATTTTTATTCTTAATTATTCTGCCTGTTTACAACTTTGTAAACAACAACAATTACTCGACAGATCTTTCGTCCTAAAGATCTTCCAACCCGATCGTAGTTATAACTTTGGTTCGATCACAACCTTTTCCACCAGAGGTTATCCACACTTAACTCTCTTTACTGAGTTAGCTCCAACTAAACTGGTTTTTACTTCACTACTAGACCCGTGAGGTTCACTCCTTATGAACTTCCTTCACACCAATAACACATTCGCTGAGTTAATTTTATATGGCTGAGTAAAATACGTTGAAAGCTCTCGAACCTCTCGATATTTCAGGTAGATTCCATTTGTTTCTTTTAATATCTTCTTAGTTCTTTTGTAGCCATGCGTATGTAAGCATCTACCTCTATCAGCTCCTAGTATTTGTTGTTGCTTGTTTTTTGTATGTTACTTGTTTTCTTTGCTGCTTAATTATTGTTGTTGCCGTGCTAGTTTTATTTACTTTACCTCTGCTAATGTTTGTTGTTGTAGATTTGGTTATTTATAAACAGCACGTATAGTTGTTCTTGCAGCTTTTGTTTATTTATTTTAGCGAAGTAATAAACGCAGGGGTTCCCAATCTTATTTTCGTAACAATATCAAATTATTCTTTTTAAAATTCATTATATATTGCTCTTCTAAAAATTAATGAAATAAAGTCAGTGGAAAAACTTATTGCTTACGTACTTGTTTGCAAAGTTTCTATCTGCTTGTAGAAAAGAGGCTATAAAAATCCTTTATTATTAATATACATATGCAAATATGAATAAACGCACCACAACCCAATATTGAAGAATTTATTCATGAAATACCGGCCGATATGCTGGAGAGAGAATGCCAAAACTGGATCCAGTTTATGAACCATTTGAGGAGTTCTCAACATTTATATGAAATCATCTTTAAACATTGAATTGTATAGATTATTCTATCGACTCAAATAAGGGTTTAACACATTTCTCTAAATTGAATGTTTTTTTTTTTCCTTTTTTTCATCAAATTCGAAAGCTTTTAAAAAATCATCCTATATAAAAAAAACATATATCTGATATGAATAACAATTTTTACTAAAATGATTACATGTGTTGATATACTGTGAGCTGGCAAATAAAATGTACATCCTCATTTACTACATTTTAGTTTTTATTTCACTCCTTTAAAATAAGATAAAATTAAATATTTTAAAATTTTTTATGCTGTGTCAGGCTTTGTGTGCTTTGTCACATTAATTACCGAGTTGTTTTTTGAATAGGCTTAAAAATCTGTTTTTTTTCATGAGATACTTTATATAAAAAGCAATCTTCCGTCCTCTCACGTTATTACTAAAATCTCAATGGGCTTTACTCAGAAAGTTCGTCGTTTTTGGTTCTCCATACTTTTTTGAGTCTTTCTGACCGATTACATGAAATTTAATTTCTGCGCTAAAAAGGACATTGTTCCAGAAAAAAAACATCTTTGGTTTTATAATTTTTACATAATCAAAATATCACTTCTAAATTATTTCTGGTATTAAAGACTTCTTTAATTGAAATCTGGCACAGGGACCTTTTGCATGTAGTACTGACTCTAACGCTAGCGTCTGATGTAGCTAAAATTTCTTTTGATGCTTTAATATCACTTTTTGCTGGATGTTTTCTTTACATCACGCACAAAAGGTCGTATTGCATTATTTATAATTTTCGGTCGACCACCATCCGGAAAGTTTTCTAGTCAACCGTAAGTCTTTTTTAGAGTTTTACCATGGTTGTGAAATTTTATTACAAGTTTCCGAATATCAATTGAAGTTATTTGACCCATTTAAAAAAATGTTAGTTGCTTTACAAAAAGTTCTTTTGCCTTTACCTTATACAATTTAAGCCATAAATAGTTAATGTTAATCACTAATAATACATAACTAATAAATAAAATAATAAATAAAATAATAATAATACATAACTAAGTAATAAAATACCATACAAAATCTTCAAATTAGTAATAGTGAAAACGTCAAGTTAGTAGAGTGGTGCTCTGTACACTTTTTACGCCTAAACTATAGACTACTTTCCTTTTTTGTTGCATAACTTTTATTATTGCAATAACTCCATTGTTATTTTTTAAATTTTATGAAGGCTTAAGTATAGTAAAATTAAAACTAAATTGTAGAAATAAGGGTGTACACTTTTTTTGACTTTCGCAGTATATTTATTTCTCTTGTATGCGATAGGATGGCGAGCAGTTAACTAATTCTTAATAAAATAGTGATTTCAAGCTTTTGCAAAAATCTACCAAAATTCAACTTAGTCTCCTGTCCTAGCAAACGGTCGTCGAACAAGTCGGGCCCACCATGGAGTCCGAGTGCATAAAATGAGGCCATTCAAGAAGAGTAGTGGTGCAATGATCCTCACACTGTCGGTCGACGGAGCGAAGATTGCCTAAAACTAAAAGTTTGAGGAGGTTGGATTGGAGGTATCTGTTAATGATAAGCTCGATCCCAGGATGATTGTAGCTGAGATACACGCTGTCATCAGTCCAGACGATTTCATGTCCGAGTTGTTCGACAGTAACCTTAAGGAACGTATGAGCTCAGAGGCGTTTAAGAAGAGTATTCGCCTGGTAACCAGTCCCTGGAGGCCCGATCCTGCTGGAAAGATCAATGTAGTTTTGGAAGGTAGTAAGCGTGTAACGAACACGCTCCTTGATGTTGGTACGGTGTACGTAAAGTGGTTTAGCTTTAGACTGCGGATTCATTAGGTGATCCCCACTGCTACCGCTGCCTTGGTTTTGACCAGATAGTGAGGGAGTGCAAAATGAGGCAGGATGTGTGCAGACTGTGTGGACAAACGGGTCATTGGGCCTCCCGTTGCTGTAATTCGGTGAGGAGTTGTGGAGTCTCCCTGCAGACCATGGAATGCTGTCATATGCAGACCATGGAATGCTGTCTATGATGGTTGCCAGGGTGAACGCCCCTCATTAATGGAGTTGCGTCATTGCAGTTGTCAGCGCTCTAAAGCGGTAACGTGTGAGCTCGGGCAGGCTATGTGTCAGATAGACGCTAGCTTTGCCCTGATCCAGGAGCCAATTCGAATAGTGGTGTTAGGGGGATTCCGGAAGGATGTGCGTTTTTACTGACGATATGGGAAAGGCCGCGATTGTAGTTAGGGACAGTGACGTTCACTGTACGAGACTAGCAAATATCCAATTGGGGGCTTATGTGCGTAATAAAGGGTGGTTTGGGGAGATGTTTCTGGCTAGCATCTATTGTAGACTTTGAGTTTCGTTGGAACCTTATCTAGGGTATATGGATACGGTCTACTCTCGGCGAGTAGTATTCTGGTTATCCTTGGCCTAGATGCGAATGCCTCCTCGTATGTGGTTCAGTAAGATTTCTAGGCTTAAGTCTGGACATCCGAACCTTATACGAGGAGGAGTGCTGAGTGAATGGTTGCTCTCGAAAGATTTGAGTGTCTTAAATGAACCAAATGAGCCAACCAATTTTCGATAGGCCTATGGGCGTCAGTGACACTGACGTGACGGCTGCAAATGGGCAGCAATGCCTGCTTTAAGCCTTAGGTGGAGAATTTGCGAAGATTGGGGGATAAGTTACCATAATCTCATTGAGGTTATGATCTCTTGTCCACAACGATCTACGGAGACTGTGGGCGTTAAACGATGGTGAACGCGGCACATTAATTGGGACTCTTATCAGTACTGTGTTAGGGAAGCATTGTCATCGGTGCCAATTGAAGCCTTTAGGTTACTGACGATTGACGACCAGGTTGATAAGATAGTGCAGACAGCATCCGTGGTCAACGATACTTTGTTGGGCCAAGCTAGTTATGGGAAGCCCGAAAGGGTCCAGTGGTGGACTCCTGAGTGCGAGACGATGCGGCGGAACGTTCGCAGAAGGAGACGTCTGCAGAAGGGTAGGCGTGCCAATGTTGAAGATCTAGCTCAGCGTAGATCAGAATATCTTAGCTGTATTAAGAGGTACAAGGACAAGATTGTGACTGTTAAGAAGACGAGTGGATGACAATAGGGATGACTCCTGGAGTAGGGTTCACCGTATCCGCAGGGCTATGAGGAGTCACGTGAACATAGAATGCCTCCATATTGGCGATACCGTGTTGTCATCATGGAGGGACTGTACGGACGCCCTATTGGGGGTGTTCTTTCCAAGGGCGGACTCAATCAGTTATCCTCTTCCATCCGAGGAGGTTACTGATATTCCAAACTTGGAGAGGTCGGAAATTGAGGACTATATTTGTCGGGTGAGAAGTAGAAGGCATAGAAATGTGCTCGTATTGTGGTGCTTCTTAAGTCTCCTGATACAGTGAGGAGTAATCCTCGCTCTTATCGGAGCATCAGTCTCTTGCCAATATTTGGAAAAGTACTGGAAAAAATCATGGTGTACTGACCTTAGAAATGTTACAGCGAGGGCACTTCAAGTTACCAGTTTTGTTATAGGGAAGGCAAATGCGTTTATGACGCTTGTATGTATGCTAAGAGTTCTGTCGAACAATCATCTTCGACGCCTTTTCATTGATTTCAAGGGTGGCTTTGATTATCTTTCGTGAGGCAATATCGTGCGAAGGTTAGATTGGCTGTAGTGAAATGAACATATGGCGTAGCTACTTCGAGGATAGAAAAGCGTGTGTTGTTGGATTTTGTAAAACGGTTTGAATGGAGGGTGTTCGGGGTTTTCCGCAGGGGTCCATCTGTGGTCCATTTATTTTGAACCTCATGATGGATAACTCTGTTAAGGCAGCTCGGACTGACATTTAAACTGCGTGCGTATGCGGATGACTTGCCCAATCTGATCAAAAGCCAGTCTCGCACTGAGCTGGAGAGAAAAGGTATTCAAGCCATTCGTATCGCTAGTGAGTGGGGTGGAGGAGTTAGTGTTGATGTCGCAGTGGACGAAACGGTGACGATGTTGCCTAAGAGCACATTTTCATAAGGGCGACCTCCAGTCATTAGAATTGGTGAAAACAACATTCGCTATGTGACTCAGGTCAGGTACCTCGGAATAGTTATGTGGGAACGTATGAGCTTCCGAGTCATCTTGCTCACGTTAGGTATAGGCTCACGACTATTTTGGAAAGGTTAGGCGATATGAGAAGTAATTGGGGACTCAGCAGGCGTGCCATCCGTATCATATATAATGGGCTCTTCGTTGCTTGTGCAGCGTATGGCACATCGGTATGGTATAAGACGGTCATGTCTGTTGTTAAACAGCGCAAGATTCACACATGTCGTACGTTTGGTATGTTGGGTGCTTTTGCCCTGGAGGTATTTAGGCGTAGAAGTACTGTACTGTTAGCGGAGGTTTAACCTTACCGCCATCTTAGCGGTCTCCTGACCAACCTTTCGAGCTCGGTTGCCGGAGGTGTGCTGATAGTTGGTGTTTGCTGCTTGCTGTTTCAGGTATTTAATTGCCGACCATGGTGTGGTGTCGTGTACTAGCTTATCTATGACCGGTTGTGTTTTTGTTCTTGTGTCCGTGGCGCACGATGTCACTTAGAGTTCTCCCGTGAGGGTAGCTCCGTTCATTGTTGTGTTGTTGAAGGTTTTATGTTTGTTGTTTTTCATCATGGCTACCAGTCCGGGGTCGGTTGGGACTTAGACTGGTAGTAGCATTTATACTACGAAGCCCTACCGGAGGCTTATTTCTGGTACCACGGATGTCGGGAGCACCAGAGACTTCGGTCCCTGCCCGACTACCGTGAAGACCCCTTATGGGGGTAACGTGGTGGTTTGGCTTAGACCCAAATCGCTGGCGTTACATTCTTAACCGCCGTGACCCATAGATCTGTAGGAGTTTAGATATTCTCCGACACCTTACCAAGATAGAAGTCATATCCAAATAGCATGGCTTCGGACTGGTACTCACTGGGGATTTTAATCATAGGTGGGGGCGTTAGTGAACGAATTGTATTCACTCGTGCTTTAACACCGTGAGGTAAAGACCTACGGCAGGTACTCACGTTAAGTAACTGACATTATCGTGCAAACGAAAAATATTCTACTAATTTTGGTAGAATTCTACCCACAGTGGCAACACTGGTTGTAGTCAACTTGTCATCTTGGAAAAACAAATTGATTACTGTGAAAAATATAATATTAAAAGTAAAAGTAAATAAAAAAAACTACAGATATGTTTCCTTCAATTCATTTTAATTATAATAGTGATATACACAGTTTCAACTAAAGTCTATTTAAAAATTTACTTTTTTTTTAAATTTTGTTAATTTTAATCAGTATCGGCATATTTTAATCAGGCGATTTCAAAAACTGAAAGTGGCACCACTGAAATCTACGGCTTTATAAGAAACTACTTTTCATAAAATAATTTGTTAATTAATATTTTACCAAATTTAGTTCAATCATTATTTTTGTTAAAATTTTAATGTGTGTAAATATCAATTTCAATGTCAGCCGACATCATGGCAGCCAATGCTGTTGAGCGGCGTTTCCGGTTTGCTGCCGTGATGATCGCCGTCATTATGTGTTTAAATCAAAATTGTAAGCAAAAATATATGTTTTCATACAAAAATAAAAAATGTTAAGATAAGCAAAGAAATAATAAATTATTAAAATTTTAATATTTAGTAGAATGGACGAAGTATTCATACATATTTCATACATAGATTCATCAAAAACATTAGTACACCTAAGCGTATTGCATACATATATACACTAGGCGACAATTGAAAGTATAAATTCGTAACTAATATGATCATGTTGCTGAGGATAAAAATCCACTTGAGATATTTTCAAAGTTCATTTAAAATATAAGCTAGTAACCTATCTGAAAAATAAGTCAGTTTTGAAACATACAACATAGAAAAAAAATTTTATGGATTTTTTATAAATATAAGTATATATCACACACGATAATTTAAAGTATAAAAATCAAAAATATTAAATCAAATAAATTCTAATAAAAAATTATAACTACTTAATATTTGTATCGTACACCCTTTTTATTTTTAAAAGCACCTCAAATTCGTTTTGATATATTTTTGACCAACTTGCCTAATGATTCTCAAGGTGTTCTTGCGCAGAAGCTTATAACGTTAGTATTACTATTAAAATAGATTTTAATGTCCAAAACTGGGGATATTTTATCAATAGTGTTCAAATCTGAGCTGAGACAAACATTCGAATTATTGGTGCTTAATTTTTTAAAAAAATTATTGGAGTCCATAATGTGTATTCAGGATTTACAGTATGCTGAACGAAATTACGTCTGCCGTGGTCTCAACTTAGAAGCTTATCAGAAAAACAAAATTACATTTCATTAGTTAGTTTATTAGCATGCTTTTAATCAAATATTAAAACTTCCGTTGAATTTCTGTGTTGAGAGTATTATACCTGCATACACGCATATAGGTATATAAATATTGTTGCCTTTTAACCTTTTAAAAACTTTTGAAACTTTATACGATGTCCAACTTATTTAACTTCGGTTTATACACAAATGTATTCAACGCTCAACTTCTAGTACGACCTTATTCTACGAAAACTATAACTGACTGACTAAGAAGAATGGCTCGGCTTTTAAAGTTAATTAACATTAATTTCGAATGATCTAGTACAATCTACATCTACTATTCGGTTGCCAGTGTTTAAATAAATATAGCCTTATCATGGTGATCGTAGCCTTGACACCAACTAACAGATTAACTTTCATAATAAAGTTTATAGATTTAAATGTTGGTATATATTTTTGAGTGTTTACATTTACGTAAAAATATCTATATTTATTATCAAAATAAAACAGATCTTTACCATGGTCATTGGTCATAAAGATTCCCAAGAATTTATTTTTGTGTAAAATTTATGTTAAATTATTATTTGAGAGTTCTGACCTACAAATACTGAATTTTATACAAGTATTATTAAATTTTAATTAAATTGTTCACTTACATTTTGTTTTTTTTTACTTTTTGGGAGAAAAATGTTATTTCGATTGCGTTCATGCTTACAAGTAAAAACTCGCAAGGTTGCGTTTGAATGGTCACTCGTCAACGAATGTCATCATCAGAAATTTCTATGCATTTTACCCGATAAGGAATGAGAGAATCCCGAAACTAAAATACTCACACGTTCGAGTAAGAATTCGATCGTATTCGAATGCGAGAATTTGCCTCCAGCCATTTTTAGTTAAATTGTTAAATGATGTTCGTCTAAGACTGAAAAGTGATCTTGCTCAAATTCATAATTTTAATTTGGTTGACAAGAAAGTCAATTCTCAGGCTTAAAACTTGCCATATTATGAATTTAAAGACGAAAGTTATCTCTGTTCTCTTGAAAATAAACTATTGAATTATATTTTTAAATTAGTGTACTTTTTTTTAAGCTGAATATAATACAAGCACTTAAGTGAAATATGAAGCCCATTTCTATGAAAATAAAGAAACAAAAGTGTTTTTAAAACCAGAAAAAAGTTCTCTTTTATTTTTATATAAAATCAATTTTCTATTGTATTTAACTTCGAAATAATCTTTAGAATAAGCTATAAATCAAACCAAAAATAAATCAACACATACTTTCACAATTCTAAATTTAAAATATGATCAGGTTTAGATCATAGATGTTAGCCTAAATATGGTTTTAGTTAAAAAATTATTGTAACGATTAGTAGTTATTTTTTATTTAAGCATTTGGTGACATAACCAGCTGAATATACATCGAAATCGAAAATTCAGTCCTTTAACAATAACAATCTTAAGTTGATTAAAAAACAAATTAATAAATAAAAGCTCACAATAAAATTCTGTTTCGAAAACTGATGACTGAAAATTATTTAATGTGCATCTTATACACCATTTACACTTACGCGATTTCGATCAAAATGCTGTTGATCTCAATTGGGGAACAAGACAAATCTTTTTGTCATGAGATTTTATTGAAATCAAAATTATATCTGGTGGATTTAGAGATAAAACTTTACTTTTGTAATGCATATATATTAATGGTATCTTTATTTTGAAATATCGTATTTTTATAAGCCCCCGGGCAGATTTTTGTACCTTTGTATTTGAAAAGTAAGTATGTAAAATTTGTACCGAATCCTCTAACGTTTTATGAACTCGAAAACGACTTCAAATATTCAACAAGTGAAGATGGGCAAAACATCAATTTATATACATTTGTCACTTTTTAATCGCGTCATTATTATTATTATTTTTTTTTTTTTTTTTTTTCAAAAAATACTGAAAGAAAACATTTATTTTAATTTTATTCTTCTTCCTTACATTATTCAATATTATATAGGGAAGAGTGGGATAAAGTGGGACATGGGGCGAATTGGGACATCTCAATTTTTGACCATGTTTTTAGAAAAAAAAAATACTTTCAGGTGTTATTTATTATGTTATCAAGATTTTAATTTGCAATTTTAATTTTATTTGTGCTTTTATATTACTTTTTGAGAACAAAGCATTCAAAAAAGTTTGAAAAAATATTCGTGAGTATTTTTTGTTTGCGCAAGATTAATATGATATTTTTTGTGTATATTTTTTAAGTTGCAATAACGGTACAACTTTAAAGGCATATGCAGTTCAAAAGTGCGCGGGAACTGAAATCAAAACACTTTTAAATTTGGCCATACAAATAGAAACACCTTTAATATGCATATATTTTTTGTTAATACAACCGTTTCTTTTTATCTCGCTAAATATTGTAACGGTTCAACGTTTTTAAAAAACTTGAGTTCTTTTAAATTGAGCAGAATAAAATAAATGCAACGAATTTGTTGTTTTACTTTATACAGTCCTTTATTTCAATTTAACTTTGTACTGTATCCAACTTATTTAACTTGCACTTAATACACAAATTCACTCCACATTTTTACTAACGCCCTGGCACGACTTTACTCTTTGACAATTAAATTATGACTGACTGACTAAGCACAATGCGCTGCCTTTTATAGAAAATTAGCATTAATTTCGAACGTGCTATTAAATTCCTAAGCCTCCTATTCAATTGCCGTTAAGAATTTGATATACATATGCGACTGGTAGCACAGTTAAATAAATACAGCATTGAAAGGGTGATCGTAACCTTGAAGTAAACCAAAAGAATAAATTCCATAATAAAGTTTATAGCTCTAAATGTTCAAATGTTGGTGTATTTTTTAGACATATTCATTTTCGTAACAATATTAAAAATAAATTAGTGTTAACGATGTAGACCTTGAACAAGGCTTAAAATCTAATTGACTAGATTTCTGCGTAATGTAAATTTTCTATTAATCATTTACTTTTACATGCTTAATCAGTCGTTTTTGCACATCTTTTTGTTTATTTTTTTGTTTGATACCAGCCCTGAGGGGTTAACCCCTACTCATGCAGTGCATTATGTTGGTACTAGAAAATTAGGTTGTTGGAAGGAGGATAGAGGGAGTAGCGTTTCTGGACGTTCGATTTGAATTCGCTCATGTTGTAAGTGGTAAGAAAGACATTCGCAGGAAGATTGTTCCACAAACGAACAGTGCAACCAAAGAACGAATTCTCCATATAATGCGTTGTACAAATCACTGGGCAATCGACTACAAGGGGATGCGCTCTACAATAAATACGAGTACTCGTAAAATTATATGATTACCAGGAATTAGTTCCTTAATTTCGTTAGAACACATTCCGTTATAGTACTGATAGAAAAATGACACACACATTGCAACGATGCTCTAATGAATCGATAGAGTTGGCTATCCGCCATTAATAAGAACGTTCGCCCTCTCCTGTACGTTGTCGAGAAGCACTAAACAAGACTTTGAAGTACCGGCTCATACATGAGAGTTGAATTCCAATTTGGGTCGGATATAGGTCTTGTAAATATTAAGAAGATCAGATGGAGTGAGCGTCTTAAGAAGCCGAGGCACTTGAATGCTTCTTTCGACACTCGAAATATGTGCTCGTTCCAACGAACGTCACAGTGAATTCTAATACCCAGAACATCACGAGCATCTGATTCCTCAATATCTACATTACCCATAGATACAGATGATAACACACCACCACGTCTGTATGAAAGAAAACAACATTGGGCCTTGTGCGTATTAAAGTCGGCCCTGTTCGCGCAACCCCACTCATAGATTTTCGAAAGGTGGTTTGTTGTGTCGTTCATATTCCGCCTTTTCGCCTCAATCCCCAAAAGGCTCGGCCTACGATCAAAGCATGAATGACAAATATTGCTGTCATCTTCAAAAGAGTAGATAGGATTAGAAGTGAGAAAAAGAAACTCGTTAAGAAATACTAGAAATAGAGTTGGAGAAAGAGCAGAGCCTTGTGGTACGCCTGAATTTATCCTGAACTCGTCGGATGATATCCCATCTACAAACACTCTTATAGTGCGATTTCGAAGAAAGCTCGATATGAATTGAGAGAAGTGACTACCGACACCAAAAGCAATAAATTTGGATATGAGAACCTCGTGCCAGACTCTGTCAAACGCCTTGGAAATATCTATGGTCACAACCTTACTCTCACCAAATTCAATGCAATGGACCTATTCCACCTTTCAGAGAGTAGCGCAGCAGATCACCAGTAGAGCGACTCTTACGGAAACCGTATCGACGATCGCTCAGCAAATTGTTGGACTCTAAATATTTCACAAGGTAATGATTAATCATACTCTCCATAACTTTGGAAAATGCCGAACAAACTGCTATTGAGCGGTAGTTTTCAGGGTTACTAGCCTCACCCTTTTTAGGAATTGGCGTTACATTGGCAATCTTCCAGCAAGATGGAAAAACACCCGACGAGCAAGCGTCGAAGAGCACTGCTTCAGGACCAGCGCTGGAATGCCATTCGGCCCAGGAGACTTATTAACGCCGAGATTTCCAAGAAACTTTTTCACTGCACGGGCTCGAAAGAATATACTAGGCATAGTCACTGATACTCTTTCAAATTCGGGCAATTGTTGTACGCTCTCCGGCAAGTTCGAATTACCTGCATACATTTCAGCCAGAAGGTTTGCCTTATCAACCGGATTAGTGAATGTTTGGTCATCCTTTATAAGGACTGGAACCGAACTAGCGCTGTTCGTAAGACTTTTAATGAATGACCAAAAGCTCTTGCTTCCCCAGGAATAGTAAAAACTTTAGCACTGTTTGTATAGAGTCTTCTCGCGCCTAAGTACTGCGGCAAACGAAGATCTCGCCTGTTTGCGTGGCGAATCAGTATGATCCCATTTGTTATTACGACAATTTCTGAATGCAAGCTTGCACGTCTGATTAAACCAAGATTTATTTCATGATTTAATCGGAAGCCTTCTTGATGAAATTATCCATCCCTAGCTTTATTATATTGACAACCATTTCGGCCACGGCATTCACGTTAGAATCAAGGAAACAAAGTTTCCAATTGAAATGCTCATAGAAATCGTTAAGTTCAGCCCAACGGGCTTTCCCGTAATTGAAAACCAAGCGTTTCGTAGCTGTATGTGAAGCGTTGTGAAGAGTGGAAAACGAGAAAGAGGCAGAAATAACTAGATCCTTTTTAGGGTGTGTAGTGAGGGACAGGTCGAGGGTTTTATTTTGGTGCCCACCTACACACGATATGTGAATAGATTCATTCACCAATTGCGCAAGATGGTTGTGCGCGGCATATAGCTCCACGTATTGGACTTTTGGAGTTGTGCGGCCTGAATGGCGTAGCCAAGACGAATTTTGAACATTGAAACCACCAGCAACAACAATTTCACTGTTCGGGTAATTCGCAAGGATACTCGATATGGAATCGGAGAGAGTCAAAGCCAGTTATGGAAACCTCTCTCCTCGCGTTTGGGATCCTATACAGGAACCCGAAATGCAAAAGATGTGCCCTGATTTTGAATTTAACCCAAAGACAGTTAAATTCTGCATCATACATGCCAAGTGGTTGCCGGCACTGGTACACAACTTTATCGCGAATGTACATACAAATATAAATATACATAAATTTTTTTCAACTTTTTTTATTGCCAAAATGTAAAAGAAAGATGATTTGGAGATTTTGGCGATTTTTAAAATTGAATTTGGCGAAAAAGCCTAAAAAGATCTGACAACCCTAACACACACAATTACAACAAAAAATATGGGTGTGAAAAGTATATCAGTGGTTTGTTAGTCGACAACGAAGAAGGGATGTAGCGCACGTTTTGTTTTTTTTTTAGTTTTAAGAGATTTTGAAGAGAGCTAAAATTTTGATTCCTACACCGAGAAGTATTAATAATAAGCTACATAAATTGATGCATGCTTGTACTATGTATGAATACCTATTTTTTACAGTGTTTTAATGTATTTATCATTTTAACTGTTTTTATCTATTTGCACACCACTGATTTAAAATAAATATAAAGGAGAGCCCAAGCAAAAAAAGAAACACAGATGATAATGTATGTGTGTAAACCAGCGACGCTCATCCATATTGTTCAGATTACGAAGCTTTTGGGCTGTTTTTTTTTATTTTTTTCATGAATATTACAACCAGGGCTACTAAAAAAAATCCTACCAAATCGCCGCATTCGTGATCGAATTACTTTGATCGAAATTTTAGTTTTTGAAATCGCGGCATACGTTATCGAATGTCTTCTATCGAAATTTAGGATTTTGGCATTCGATAACGAGTAGTTGATCGAATGATTTCACTCGAAAAGTTATACGATAGATTTAGAGCTTTCGTAAAAATAATTAATGTTGTCAACATTTTATTTTTATGACCAAATAAGCCGATTTAGCACAAAATAAACCGATTTAACGTTAGTACTATAAAGACGTAGCGTTTTTTTCTTAAAAAATTAAAGTAGGCAACATTTAAAAATACATATGTGTTTTGTTTACATTTTTTTAATTATAAGGGGTCCGCCATCTAACGTTTTTTTTTTTCAACTAGTGCTTATTTCGTGAATGGTAACACTTAGCTCATGTCTGATTTGACAGATAATTAGTTTTATCCTTCCGCTGAGCGAATATGGTTGTGTATACGCATGAACAACGCTGGGAATCTGGGCCTGCGATCGACTTACAGAAGATACCGACTTTGCCAAAAAAATCATTTTTTCAGATGAAGCTCATTTTGATCTTGGCGGGTATGTAAACAAGCAATATTGTCGCATTTGGGGCACAGAAAACCCGCACGCATACATTGAAAAGCCGATACACTCAAGACGAGACACTGTTTGGTGCGGATTTTGGTCCAGAGGCATAATTGGGCCATTTTTCTTCTAAAATGAGCAAGGAGTGGCCGTTACAGTCAATGGCGATCGTCATCGGGCCATGTTGAACGAATTTTTGTGCATAAAAATTGGAGAGGAGGATATTAGCAAAATTTGGTTTCAACAGGATGACGCTACGTGCCACACAGCCGAAGCTACACTCGATGTCTTGCGGCCTGCTTTTGAAGATCGCATTGTCAGCCGCAGAGTTTATGCCGTTTGGCCACCTCGGAGCTGCGATTTGACACCGTTGGACTATTATTTGTGGGGTGCCGTCAAAGATAAGTGTTACGCCAACAAGCCAGAGACAATTGACGCTTTATTGGACAATATTCGTGAAGCCATTGGTGAAATACAGCTGCACATAATCGATAATGTGCTTAAAAATTGGACCGATCGTGTAGGCTACTGCATGGCCAGTCGAGGCAGCCATTTGAATGAAATTATTTTCCATTATTAACCGGAATGATTGTACTTTCAAATAAAAAAAGGAATTTAAGAAAATATTCAGTAGTTTTTTATTATAGCATTTTCAAAAAAAAAAAATTATTTGGCGGACCCTTTATTATTCCTACTGTTTACTTTACATATAATAATAATTTTTTTCAACAATTATAACTATATATAAATAATTACGTAAAGATGTAAGTATTTACCTTTTTAAAACAAAATAACTTCCCTTATATATTTAGGACAAATGTGAATAAAATAAATTCCAAACAGAAGGAAGAAATGGCAGAATTTATGAAAGATCACCCCAATTCGGCAAAAAATTCAATTCCATATAGTGCTCAAGGAAAAACGGTAGCAAAAAGATTATGGGAAGAGCTTTCAAACCGACTGAACTCTTACGGTCCACCTGTAAAAAGTGTTGCAGCTTGGAGAAAGGTATGTATGTATATTTTCTTTTTATATTCTCGTTATAAATTTGTTATAACATTTTTAGGTAGACGCAGACCAAAAACACAATATTAAAAAGAAACTTTCTTTCAACAAGCACTCCAAAAGTAAAACCGGTGTTTGACCGTACGAGGAAATGCTGTTATTTCCATCAGAGGAACAAATTATTCAAGCTGCAGGAATTGAAGCAGCTGTTGAAGGTATCCCAGCGTCAAGACATTTGTCATACCTAATACTCCAAAAGAAACTGATGCTAATGTGGAGGAACAAAATTTAAAATTTTTTTTTAGATGACGAATGCACTATAACATCAGAGGAGTTTGAAAAAGAAACGCCAAAAGTAAAAAATTAAATTGTAAATTGCAAGGCTGAACCAAAGTTAAATCTTTTAATGTCAAACCTTGCCACAAATGAAAAGTTTTATTGTGAGTTGAACTCCAAACTAGATCGATTAATAGGAATAAAAGAGAAATCGCTCAAACTAAAAGAAGAGGAGCATATTGCTACCATGGCAATAAAAAAAATTGAACTTCGAAAAATAACAATAGAACTTGAAAACCTAAAATAGTGTTTCTAATAGTTCGTAAATGCCATTTTTTTTTGTTCCTTTTATGTACATAAGTATTATATCATAATAGTTTATTAGCTGCAGTGAATTCCAATACATAAATAAATTTTAATTTTCTCTTAAATATAATGATTATATGATCCCTAATTTTATAGCAATTCTTGTAAGATTGGTTTCGTTTTCAAAATCAAGATATTGACAATTTTGTTCAATAATAGACACATACTTCAAAATGTACGCACACATTGTGTAATGCTGCACACACATTGCCAAAAGACGCCATTTTTGTGGACTGTAACGACTCCTTTTATCATTGACTAGTATTTTCACCGTCCTTTTAGAATGCCAATTGTTCTTTCTATAATACATCTGGCTTTTGAGTGCACATCATTAAAATGAGCTTCGAAGAAACCTTCTGGCGGGTTTCTATATGGTGTAATACACCAGGGCTCTAGAGGATATCCGGAATCGCCTTTAATTTAAAATTATATTTTATTATTGAAAGCGGTTACAATAATGGAATAATA
Organism: Wohlfahrtia magnifica; assembly: GCA_023159175.1. Classification (NCBI taxonomy): domain Eukaryota; kingdom Metazoa; phylum Arthropoda; class Insecta; order Diptera; family Sarcophagidae; genus Wohlfahrtia; species Wohlfahrtia magnifica. Next base: position 28,004 of record JAKWBJ010000404.1, on the reverse strand, counting down.
ATAATAATAATAATAATAATAATAATAATAATAATAATAATAATAATAATAATAATAATAATAATAATAATAATAATAATAATAATAATAATAATAATAATAATAATAATAATAATAATAATAATAATAATAATAATAATAATAATAATAATAATAATAATAATAATAATAATAATAATAATAATAATAATAATAATAATAATAATAATAATAATAATAATAATAATAATAATAATAATAATAATAATAATAATAATAATAATAATAATAATAATAATAATAATAATAATAATAATAATAATAATAATAATAATAATAATAATAATAATAATAATAATAATAATAATAATAATAATAATAATAATAATAATAATAATAATAATAATAATAATAATAATAATAATAATAATAATAATAATAATAATAATAATAATAATAATAATAATAATAATAATAATAATAATAATAATAATAATAATAATAATAATAATAATAATAATAATAATAATAATAATAATAATAATAATAATAATAATAATAATAATAATAATAATAATAATAATAATAATAATAATAATAATAATAATAATAATAATAATAATAATAATAATAATAATAATAATAATAATAATAATAATAATAATAATAATAATAATAATAATAATAATAATAATAATAATAATAATAATAATAATAATAATAATAATAATAATAATAATAATAATAATAATAATAATAATAATAATAATAATAATAATAATAATAATAATAATAATAATAATAATAATAATAATAATAATAATAATAATAATAATAATAATAATAATAATAATAATAATAATAATAATAATAATAATAATAATAATAATAATAATAATAATAATAATAATAATAATAATAATAATAATAATAATAATAATAATAATAATAATAATAATAATAATAATAATAATAATAATAATAATAATAATAATAATAATAATAATAATAATAATAATAATAATAATAATAATAATAATAATAATAATAATAATAATAATAATAATAATAATAATAATAATAATAATAATAATAATAATAATAATAATAATAATAATAATAATAATAATAATAATAATAATAATAATAATAATAATAATAATAATAATAATAATAATAATAATAATAATAATAATAATAATAATAATAATAATAATAATAATAATAATAATAATAATAATAATAATAATAATAATAATAATAATAATAATAATAATAATAATAATAATAATAATAATAATAATAATAATAATAATAATAATAATAATAATAATAATAATAATAATAATAATAATAATAATAATAATAATAATAATAATAATAATAATAATAATAATAATAATAATAATAATAATAATAATAATAATAATAATAATAATAATAATAATAATAATAATAATAATAATAATAATAATAATAATAATAATAATAATAATAATAATAATAATAATAATAATAATAATAATAATAATAATAATAATAATAATAATAATAATAATAATAATAATAATAATAATAATAATAATAATAATAATAATAATAATAATAATAATAATAATAATAATAATAATAATAATAATAATAATAATAATAATAATAATAATAATAATAATAATAATAATAATAATAATAATAATAATAATAATAATAATAATAATAATAATAATAATAATAATAATAATAATAATAATAATAATAATAATAATAATAATAATAATAATAATAATAATAATAATAATAATAATAATAATAATAATAATAATAATAATAATAATAATAATAATAATAATAATAATAATAATAATAATAATAATAATAATAATAATAATAATAATAATAATAATAATAATAATAATAATAATAATAATAATAATAATAATAATAATAATAATAATAATAATAATAATAATAATAATAATAATAATAATAATAATAATAATAATAATAATAATAATAATAATAATAATAATAATAATAATAATAATAATAATAATAATAATAATAATAATAATAATAATAATAATAATAATAATAATAATAATAATAATAATAATAATAATAATAATAATAATAATAATAATAATAATAATAATAATAATAATAATAATAATAATAATAATAATAATAATAATAATAATAATAATAATAATAATAATAATAATAATAATAATAATAATAATAATAATAATAATAATAATAATAATAATAATAATAATAATAATAATAATAATAATAATAATAATAATAATAATAATAATAATAATAATAATAATAATAATAATAATAATAATAATAATAATAATAATAATAATAATAATAATAATAATAATAATAATAATAATAATAATAATAATAATAATAATAATAATAATAATAATAATAATAATAATAATAATAATAATAATAATAATAATAATAATAATAATAATAATAATAATAATAATAATAATAATAATAATAATAATAATAATAATAATAATAATAATAATAATAATAATAATAATAATAATAATAATAATAATAATAATAATAATAATAATAATAATAATAATAATAATAATAATAATAATAATAATAATAATAATAATAATAATAATAATAATAATAATAATAATAATAATAATAATAATAATAATAATAATAATAATAATAATAATAATAATAATAATAATAATAATAATAATAATAATAATAATAATAATAATAATAATAATAATAATAATAATAATAATAATAATAATAATAATAATAATAATAATAATAATAATAATAATAATAATAATAATAATAATAATAATAATAATAATAATAATAATAATAATAATAATAATAATAATAATAATAATAATAATAATAATAATAATAATAATAATAATAATAATAATAATAATAATAATAATAATAATAATAATAATAATAATAATAATAATAATAATAATAATAATAATAATAATAATAATAATAATAATAATAATAATAATAATAATAATAATAATAATAATAATAATAATAATAATAATAATAATAATAATAATAATAATAATAATAATAATAATAATAATAATAATAATAATAATAATAATAATAATAATAATAATAATAATAATAATAATAATAATAATAATAATAATAATAATAATAATAATAATAATAATAATAATAATAATAATAATAATAATAATAATAATAATAATAATAATAATAATAATAATAATAATAATAATAATAATAATAATAATAATAATAATAATAATAATAATAATAATAATAATAATAATAATAATAATAATAATAATAATAATAATAATAATAATAATAATAATAATAATAATAATAATAATAATAATAATAATAATAATAATAATAATAATAATAATAATAATAATAATAATAATAATAATAATAATAATAATAATAATAATAATAATAATAATAATAATAATAATAATAATAATAATAATAATAATAATAATAATAATAATAATAATAATAATAATAATAATAATAATAATAATAATAATAATAATAATAATAATAATAATAATAATAATAATAATAATAATAATAATAATAATAATAATAATAATAATAAGCAGCAGCTGGTGTCGGATGTTGAAGGAAAGAAGCATGCTGCGAAAAGATCAGGGTCGGTAAACGTGGGCCGACTGGAGGAAGGTGCTATGGAAAGGTGGCAACGTGATTGGGATAACTCCTTGAGGGGTAGATGGATCCACACGCTCATACCGAGCGTAGCTGATTGCGTAGGAAGGAGACACGGGCAGGTAAATTATTACCTGACTCAGTTGTTGAGCGGTCATGGATGCTTTAGGGCCTACCTTTTTAAATATGGGCACGACGACGATGATGTGTGCCCGGATTGTCCGAATGTGACCGAAACCGCGGGTCATGTTTTCTTTGACTGCCCGCGGTATGAAGATCAAAAGCGTTCCCTGGAAACGCCGATTCGATCCCGGATTGTGCCGAACAACATCGTTGGACTAATGCTGACCTCAGCCAGGAATTGGGACTTGGTGTGCGTTTTCGCAAAGGAAATTTTGGTGCGTCAGAGATTGGCCGAGATGGCATGATCTGCGGAAAGGGGAAGCAGCATTCACTGAATCACCACTCACCTGAAGTAATACTTGATAGTGGTCCCGGGGGAGGAAATGGATGGAAGGATTACGAACGTGGATGGGGTTTAGTACGTAGGCGCATGACAAGCCAGATAGTAAGTCTTGTCGCGAATCGTGCATATTGGTTAGTCCGGACTACCAATATCTTTTGAAGATTCCCTAGCCGTAGCTCGTTAGCTAAAAAAAAAAAAAAAAACAGGGCTGAGCGTAGGCTACTGTAGGGGTCAGCAAGGTGGCGGATAGCTGAATGGCCCACAGATATGTAGGACAGCTGCGAATATTAAATAAGCAGTCCCCGACCAATAGCAGCAGAAATGGAGACCTTAACTTAAGAGGTTATTTGGCTCAGTGAAGTTTCTGTGACTGGGCGATTGATGCCGCCCATTGATTAAGTGTCGACATCGAAAATCCTGGTAGCGTCTGACTCAGATTGAGCGGCTTTCTAGGCAGCGTCTGCCTCCGTGTTAGGAGCGGCTGGTTAAGAACCTGTCAGTAGGTATAAAATGATATGGGTAGGATCCCAGAACAATAAAACAACAATGGAAAGTTCCTTAAAGAGTAAAGTTACGGTGCAGGGTGTAATGAGCCCAGTGCCGGCAGTTTTGCGGGGTGAGCAAGCAGGCTCCCGGCCGTCGATATCCAATGACTGCAATGATACGGTGGTGGCGAACTTGGCTGCTGTATCAGATATTGCTACAAACTTAGATGGTGTCATGACGAGAAACCCCTTCCAGCGCGCATCAAGACTCGCGCGAACACCGGAAAAGGCGACGCCAACTGGAACGGGTGTGAGATCTAGATCATCTCCACCGTCCCTGACCAGTGGCACGTCTACGGATAACTTGGCAGACCCTGAAAGGGGCACCGAGGTGTTCTCCAAGCTCGGAGAGAAAATTGTGGAACTGCCGGAGATGATGGGAGGAGGAAGGCGATCCATACATCAACCAATGCGCGATCTAGTGGCCTAAATATCGTCATTATACCAACAGGCAGCTAGGAGTAAATCCCAATTAATGGCGAACAAGGTCAAAACTAATGACAGATGTACGAAGACGATTCAAATGGGACCATTAATAACCACGTCAAAAAGAACAAGGGAAGAGATTGAGAGTGGCAGTAGAACTCCGCCTAAAAAGACTAAGCCTGGTCGCTCGGAGAAGAAAACTAATTGGACAACGAAAGACCTGAATAAGGTACCTGCTAAGACTACTACTGATGCCACCAGGGTGGATGAACCGAACCGCATTGTAGATGGGCAGTCCAGTCAAGATGGGGGCAATCAGGGGCCTAACGAGTGGACCAGATGTGGTAATAATTAAGCCCACAGAAATGTTATCCTACGCGGATTTGCTTAGAAAATTGAGAGGCGCCCCTGAGCTTAAAACAGTTGGAGATGATGTTCACCTGGTTAAGAAGACACAGAGGGGAGAAATTCTCCTCGAATTTAAAAGGTCTTCCGAGATGACGGCCGAGTTTCATCGGTCTAAAGTGAAGAATGTGCTATCGGAGGATGTTGAGATTAGGACACTTACTCGGGAGGCAACCTTCGAGCTAAGGTATCTAGATGAAATAACTATGGAAGACGAGATAATAAATGCATGGAGGGAGCAAATAGGCGAATTAGAGGCTTCTGCGCTCAAGACTATAAGAAGTGTCCCTGGAGGTACGCGAACGGCTATTATTTCAATTCCAGTGAGACAGGCTTATAGTGCAGAGGAGGTAGGCAAACTGCGTGTTGGGTGGACGGTTTGCCGTCTACGTAGAAAAGTAGTTCCAAAAAGATGCTTCAGGTGTCTTGACTTTGGGCATGTGGCCAGAGAGTGCCGGAGTGAGAAAGACTGGTCCGGAAGTTGCTACAAGTGCGGCGGACAGGATCACTTCGCTAGAACCTGCCAGAGTGACCCACTATGTCTACTCTGTAGGGGCCGTCCGAATGGTGATGCCGAGCACATCACGGGGGGGCCTAAATGCCCCAACTACCTGTCGGCCCGCCGGAAGCTACTAGGTCAGCGGAAATGAGAATCCTTCAGCCGAATCTGAACCACTGCGAAGCCGCGCAGGATATCCAGAAGATAGACCTGGCATTATTGAGTGAACATTATAGAGTGCCAGAGAATCCCCGCTGCGCTAACAGTGGGTGCAACAAGGCTTCGATATGGTCTTGTGGTAATTTCCCCCTGGAGAATGTTGATAATAGGAGGGAGTGTTTTGTTGAGGGTACTGTTGGTGGAGTGCACTTCTTTAGCTGCTACTTTCCCCCAGGCTTGTCACTTGAGGAGTATGGCATCAGACTGGATGACCTTGTCAGCAGAGCAAAGGATCTACGACCTGTGGTTATTGCTGGAGATTTTAATGCATGGGCAGTTGAATGGGGTTCAGTCTACACTAATCCGAGGGGAGAGTATTTACTACAGGCATTTGCAGCACTAGATGTGGTGTTGCTGAACTGCGGTCAAAGAGATACATTCTCGAGGAACGGAAGAAGCTCCAGGATAGACCTGACATTCGTCAGCGATGCCCTGGCAATCTCGACTGACTGGAGCGTATCTGACGTATACACGCACAGCGACCACCACGCTATTATCTTTGAGATACGCGAACGTTCCCATCGGCCCAACTTTACCTGTGGTCCCTCCAGGTCCCCGATGGAGGGATTCCACCTTTGATAAGGAGGCCTTTGTTTTTGCGATGGAGGACAGCCAGTTGACTGGTAGCGCGAACGATATGGCAGCTGAACTGATGCGGCGGATCACGGAAGCTTGCGATGCATCCATGGTAAGAAATTTCCATACACCTGGCAGAAGGAATGTGTACTGGTGGAATGCGGAAATAGCTGAGATAAGGCGTAGGTGTAACCATGCGCGGCGGGTATGCCAGAGGGCGAGAGGCCGTGACAACTTTACAGAACTTCAAGAGGAGTACAGAACGTTAAGATCCTGCTTGAAAAGGGCCATTGTGCAAAGCAAGAGAAGATGCTACAGAGAGATGTGTTACGACGTAGAGAACAACCCCTGGGGTACGGGATATAAAGTTGTGATGAGGAAACTGAATAGTTTTTGACCACTATCTACAACATCTGCATCCAGACTGAAATCAATTGTCGAAGGACTTTTCCCGCGTAGGGCCGAAATAACCTACTCTGTACAAGAAGGACCACCCCACCTTGAAATTCCGGAGGTTAGCAGCTAGGAATTTGAGGCAGTGTGTAAGGATATTAGGCTGAAAAAGGCACCAGGAGTTGATGGAATCCCAAATATTGCATTAAGGACGGCTATTGAGAGCAAGGCGGAAATGTTTAGAAAAGTGTTTGATGCTTGTATCAAAGAGAGGACATTCCCTAGGATCTGGAAAAGGCAAAGGCTGGTGCTCATCCCGAAGGGCAATAACAGACAGGATGCATCCGGATATCGCCCACTCTGTATGATTGACACAGCCGGCAAATTGTTGGAGAAGATAATCTACAGGAGATTGGAGACGGCCTTGAATGGATCGGGTTTATCGGACCGCCAATTTGGCTTCCGGAAGCCACGCTCTACAGTTGATGCCATAGAGAGAGTTGTGAACCTGGCAAAAGATGCCATCAGTGGAGACCGCTGGCTTGAAGATGATAAGGAATACTGTGAACTCGATAAGGAGTGGTTAGAGTCACAGACAATCAGTAGTACAACCCCAGAAACCACCATCAACAGTAAAAAGAGTTCAAGATATCATTATTGCGAGTCATTCTAGTTAGTACACAAGATGTATATATTAAGCATTATAAAATACTTTAATATTTTGTGCAAACTGATTAGTTTAGTTGCTTTGCCAGTTGCCAAAATGGTATTACATATGTCAACTAGCAAGTAGTAGTTGTTAACTTCGGTTGCCAAATACGGTTTTTATTGTCAACTGCAAATTTACAATTGCTGCATAGCTTTTAAAACAAAAATATGCTTAAATTGCAGATGTTAAAATAACAAAGAGAAAGCAGAAAGGTTCAGGAAATGAAAACTAATTCCATTGTCGATAATGTGCGAAAAAAAATTTCCAAAATGCTGATTAGCTCCGTACCAAAATCAGGCTAATGGCAAAGGTTGTGGACACTTATGTTTTAAGGCAAAATTGAAAAATGTATGAAATTGAAGGCGGGCCATCTAAACAAGTTAGCTTGGCTTTATTGGAGCAGGCTTGGTCCAGTCTGTTACATGCTGAGCTTACCGTTAACCTAAGGGTAATATTTTTTGCACGAGCCTTTAAGAAGTTGCTCAGAAACTGAGATGGAAGCAGATACAGCGCAGCTTTCACAACAAATAGAAGAACACTAGATACCAAAGAAAACATGCAGCAGCCGATGAAATGAATTACAGGAACAAAAAAGTTCAATCTCCTTTAAAAATAGACTGCTACACAAAATGAGATGTTAACAATTACGAAAAAATAATTAGAGTACTAATTCTGTATGAATGATTTTATCTTTATGGATACAAATTTTCTGTTTGGGACTTATATTTTTTAATATATATAACTTAACATCGGCTGCTATCCGTAATCAAGCCATAAATATAGGTATATATTTAAAACTACATAAATCCCATTAAACCTTAATTCTATTCGAATTTACCTAAAACCCAATTAAATCTATTCTTAAGTCTACACTAAAATTCTAACAACACTACATTAAACTTAAGCTACTACTACTCTAGTTAAGCTAAGTACTTATCGTAGAAGAAATAAAAATTATAAAGTGAATTAGAAAATCATACCTCTTCTCATGGACAAACGATCTCCAAAAAGGTAATTATAAATATAAATTCGCTATTAGAAAAGAAACAAACAAAAAGAAGAAACCTTTATAAAGTTGCCATATCGTACTCAACCTTTATTTTAACTCTAATAAGATAAGGTTTGTTTAAAATAGCCCGCGGGCTATTTTCAATTTAAACTAAATAACTTAGCCAATGAATTAAAAAATTTGCTCATAATTCAGTCTTTTATTAAGTATAATTAACAGATACATAAAAATGTATATAATAAAAAGTAAAACTAAATAAGGAACTTGTTGCAAAACCTTTGCCTTGTTGTGGCTTAATTGGGATAGCGCAATATTCTCAGAAATGAGTCTCCGACCCCTGCAACAAATAAATACAATTCAATAAATATCAATGAACATGTATGTATGTACATATATAAACAAAAACAATAAATTCAACGAACACAATACAATATTAATATATTTTTAGGATTTCTCTATTAATAGGTTTATGAAGCAGACATGTTTATATGTATATCCCATCCCACCCGGAACATCACAGGTGGTATTAGCAACGCAATTCTATTTACAACTGTACCGTATAAGACATTTGAGAAACTATTCCAAAATTGATAGGTTTCAAGTGACCTGTCAGTCCATCCGAGAAACGTAGACATAATGTGCTCATTAGGACACGACTAAAAAAATACCCTATAGTAAAAAAAGAAGAATCATCTGGTATTTACCCTATTAGAATTCTCAATTATATAAAAAAATAACTAATATTATGGTCTGTAGTATACAATTGTGTTAACTTTCACCCAAGTTCTACTTGCTTAAATGGAAGTCGTTCTCGTTTCTCTCAATATTGTGCTACACACTTAAGCGCTGTTCCAACGTAATGATTATGTCTCTTTCCAAATTTAAATTGGGCGCCATTTTACTGTTGCGAAACCTTTGCCTTGTTGTGAATCAATTGGGCTAGCTCAATATTCTCAGAGGTGACTCTCCGACCCATGCCACAAATTTCGAACAATAAAAAAAATTGTTAAAAAAAATTGTTAAAAAAAATTTTTTTTAATGTTATTTAACAATTCAAACTTAATTCTTGAATATGAAAGAGACACAAAAAAACACAAAACGCAAACGAAATGACTTAAATTTCAAGATACACCTGTAATCTTATTTACTAAGGCAGACTTTATTGCCCAGGTACGTTATACCCTCCCTTCCAAAGTCACTAAAGCCTTAATGACCTAATCATACATGTCTGCACCCAATCATTACCTTGTTTTTAGAAATCCTCTTAAACAAATTATTCATATATTTACATAATTATTTTCATAACATGATTTTGTTAAAACAAATATATAATAATAAATAACTAATATAAACTACACTTAATAAAACCAAATAACAATAATTGTGACTTCAATATGAGAAGAAAATAAATAAAAAAATTTTTGATTTACAACGATTTGTATTAATTTAAAATAATCATGCTAATAAAAAAATGAAAGAGACAAAAAATAATTTCCAAATTATAACCATTAAACAAAAAAAAAAAATAAATAAATAAAACGCCTACTTGAATTGAAACGGAACGAACCAGTATTTGATCGGTTAAAAATTTCGACCGAAAATCTGTCAAACTGAATATTATTCAGGATCCCTTAAAGAGCTCTCTGAGGCTCTATTACTGTTTTTTATAAATTCGGTTAAACAAACAAAAAAGTAACACCTATTATACACCCAGCACAATCCACTCCTTACAAACACAATATGCAAAAAAAACGACGTTAAACTATATTAAAGCATACTATATAATAAATTTTTTATTTAATTTATACAGAAGGTTCTAAATTATTATAGATTCCGTATTTACTACTCTAATCTGAGGAATGCGAGTTACGTAAATCTAATAAAAACATATATGCAACTGGTATACTTATTGGCTGATATTTCTATCATCCTTCAGGCTGTTGTTGTAAGTTGTGTAGTGTGCATGTACAGTTGGATTGTTGGTGATGTTGGGTTCTTTTTTTTATTACAAATTGTGTGATTTGAAAACGAGGGATGATAATAATGCCGTCATCCTAACAGCCACTTTGGGTTTTCAGATTAGAACGAACTGCTTCCGCACCGTTTTACAAATGATTTAACACCAAAATTTATAAGCTTAATTTCACAAAATTAATATTAATATTTCAAAAAAAAAAAAAAAAACTTTGTATGATCCTTTTTAATTTCTTTATTTACTTTTTATTTCAATCTTCTAATTTATAAATGACTGGATTTCATTTATATATATGTTTGTATGGATATGTTATCTTTTCCTTTTTTTTACTTCGATCACTTTAACAAAATATCTTTTTTAGTTTTTAATTTTCTTTATGTTCAAATTCTTTTATTTTTTATTTTGAAATATTATTATTATCTGGTTGTTGTTTCCACACACGTCTTTCCTCTTGTCAAGCTCAAAACCAACTTCTTTTTTCCTAATTTAATTTCAATGGCTTACTTAGCTATTGAATTTTTTATATAAGCCACCTACCAACAACTTACATACATAAAAAACATATACCATAGCATAACATAACAATAAATACACTAATAACGATAGTAAAGGTCAATGGCCGCTCCTCCTATGGCCTTGTAATGAATAATAATATATACTTTCTTTAACTTCCAGTTCAACAATCTGACAACGCCATAATTTTCTCTTTTTTTAAGACAACTAAACACAGCAAACATTCGAGCTTTTACAACCACATAAATAAACGTTACATTTAATAATTACAAGCTCGGCAATAAACCACAACCACAAAACAATATTTACACTTTTAATTACTTTTAATCAAATAAAATTAAGTTAAATAAATTATACAAAAAAATAAATATACATTTATGAACGATAAAAACATGCACACACATATGTAAATATAAAAAAACAAACGCTAGTTAAAAGAAAGTACAAATGTACAGAAATCCTTTTCAGCTATATGTTAACAAAAGGATATAATTTCCCCCGTATATTCGAATTTAAAATAAAAGTTTCACCCTCAACAAACTTCATATCTTTGAAAATATGATTTAAAAAAATAAAACAAATTAAAAAAGGAACTTAAATTTCAATAAATAAAAAAGAAAAAAATTAAAACCGATTTAATGACTGTGCTAGGTTATTAGAAGCTTCGGCAACATGCTTTAGCCCTTCTCCCATAATTTTAATGGCCTCTGCCATTTTCTTAGCAGCTTCAGAACTGACAGCATTTGTTTCTGCTAACAACTATTCAAAATAATATTACTTGGAAACATTTCGCATAATTTCTAAAAAGTTCCTTCAAGGAATCTGCCTGCTGTTTAGCAATTTCCAAGAATTTTGGATGCCAATCAACGCAACCATCTCTCTCTTTTAGCCGCAGTTGTAATTCCTAATATTTTTTTTTTTTTTCTAAATAACCCTTGAAATTTATTTATTTTATCTGAACACTGCCTTCAATATATTCATTTCCAATTATGAAAACAATACGCTTCTCCAGCTCCGTCACAGGATCAATGGTAACTGGTTTGTTCCCAGTCAGCACCAGTTGCGTTTTTAGATCACGCACTTTGCTGCTTGTGCTAAACTTCAAGTCTCTCCACACCTATTTTTTTTTTTCAGTAACAACCACAATATTAACTATGTATTTTATAAAATATACTTACAGTACACTGTAAGAGTAATTATTAATACTGCCCACTGCTTCTTTGTTTCAAATCTGCCATACATTTTTTGGAATTTACCTGCTGCCAGGCTGCAGAATCTTGTACTACCATCTTTATTTTTAATTAAGACTAGAGGTGAGCTCCACGGACTCGATGATGGTTCAATGACACCGCTCTTCTCCATTTCATTGACCAGTTCCTTACCCTCATTACGCTTCGCCAGAGGTATACTTCTGCGTGCCTATTTTATCGGTCTCGCTTCGCCAGTATTAATTTCATGTGTGACTATAGCTGTTCTGCTTTGACTTTTATTTTTAGTGGCGAACACGCAGGAGTACTTCTTTAGCAACTTTTTGGCTTTATTTCTCTCTGAAGCTGCTAAACTTGCTACCCTACGGAGTTTTCGTAAATTAATTTTTCGTGGTCTGATAAATTGAGCACTCTCACTGAGACTATTCTTTTCTTATTAGATTTCACAAGGGCCTTTGCTGACAACAAGTCCACCTTAATTGTAGCTGGTTCTACTATCCACAAGCGGTTGTCCTCACAATCTCCCTCTATACGCGTCCATATCAATGACTCAGTCTGAGGTGGTAATTTTTGTTGTTTTACAGCAACTAATCTTCTGGTGTGCGCTTGATGCTGGTATCCCACGTCAAGAGGTATATCTACATTACGCTAACTCATAATCTTTTGCCCCATATTCAAGTTGATGCCATGGACTATCATAAAGTCAGCACTAATGATAACCTCGTCTACAATATCGACGACAATAAAAATATGACTTACGGTAATGTTCGCTATAGTCACTTTCACCTCAACTTTTCCGTAGACGGTGGCAGATTCTCCAGTAGCTGTTCGGAGTCTGATATTGTTGAGTACTTCACACTTTCCCTTCACTATATCGGGTCTGATTATAGACTGTGTCGCACCGGTGTCTACAGTGGAGGTGTATTGTCTGCCATTAATGTACCCGCACGCTGTAAGGTTGCTGTTATTTTTCTGCATCACTGATATGGAGATTGTGCCATCGCTTGTGGTTTTGTTTAGTTTAACGGGGACTCTTCTGTTGTTTGATGATAGTTGGCCCGTTTATTATTTCGCGGTGGTGAAACGGATCTGGACCTTTTGCTCGGCGTTTTACAGTTTCTCTGGAAGTGGCCACTCTTTCCACAGTTAAAACATTTCAATTTTGATTTCTGCTCAGCTTTAGCCGCTTTACCACCTCTTCTATTTTGTTGATCTCATCATGTTTCTCTGCCTCAACTTCTAGATTACGTATCCTGTGTATTTGCGGCTTTGATATCGTACGAGCTGTCTCCTGAGCCAGTGCGGACGCCACTGTATCTGCAAAGGTCGCCTTTTGTGCTGAACACACAGGTAGTTTAACATCAGGGTCTCGTAAGCCGTTGACAAAAGCTTCGGTCTTCAACTAGTGGGTGATTTTTCCCTGCATAGGTTAACTGCACCAACCTATCGACTTCCATTGCAAAGGCTTGAATCGGCTTATTAGCCCTCTGTGTTCGGCTCCTTAACTCCATGCGGTATAAATCGCGTTTGTGCTCGTCGCCAAATCTACGCTGTAGTGCCACCATTACGTTATTGTAGTTGTTTCTGCAGCTGGCTGGCATGGTTTTTAAAATTTCTGCTGCAGCACCTTTAAACGCCAAAATTAATTCTAAAGCCTTCTCTTCATCGTCCCATCTATTTCTGTTGGCAACTATCTCGAATTGGAATTTAAATACGGAAAGGGGTGAGTTACCATCAAAGCAAGGTGTTTTTATTCTGCTAGAAACTTCTGGTATAATACGCACTGGTTCGGTTTGCTGGCACTGTAGACTATTGATTTTCTCTTCTATTAGAATAAATTTTTCGTCAACAGTCTTTTCTAGATTTGTCACTCTTGCGCCGACGTCATCAACCCTTTTGCTTACCGTCTCATAGATTTCTTGCAACTTATCAGTTGTTGCTTTAGAAGTTTCACGAACTTCAGCCGAAAACTTTTGATTATCGGCTCTAGAAGTTTCCCCTACCTGCGCCAACAGTTTTTCATTATCAGCTTTAGAAGATTCTTTTACCTGCGCCAACAGCTTTTCGTTATCAGCTTTAGAAATTTCTTGTGCACTCGCCAGAGCATTAAATTTTTCGATAAGCTTTTCATTATCTGCTTTAGAAGATTCTTCTACCTGCGCCAACAGCCTTTCATTATCAGCTTTAGAAGATTTACCTGCGCCAACAGCTTTTCGTTATCAGCTCTAGAAGTTTCTCATGCATCAGCCAAAAGAATTTTGCTCTATAGTTGAAATTTTGCCATCATAGCGACAAGCAGTGCATTGATATCCGTATTACTTTTAGCTGAAAGGGCACTCACTTCAGGCTCTTCCTAATCATCAAAGACCTGAGTATCAACGTTAATGCCCCTGAAAATCCTCATACAACCGCTTTTGCAATTCGGTCTTGGTTCCAGTTGACGGCAAATCCAATTTTGCCAACTCACGCCTAAGGCGATCCACATTAAGTTCTCTGAACTTCATTCTATTATTTTATTTTAAAGGACTACAATCCCACTTCTGACACCAATTGTTACGTTTTTACCTTCTTAAAAACGTCTTTTCATGAGTTCGTAGATTTTAGTTAAAATAATTGCTTATTAATCACTGACCTTATCATTTTGACACATTGAATTTTGCACTTATTTACATAAATTTAAATAAACATGATATAACGGCACATCTCTAAAAAAACCGGGTTATTATTCACTTATTTGAACGCACAATTTTTTTTAATAAGGTGACCATACATAACATTTTATAGTCTGGATAAATTGAGCAAATATTAAGGCGACCTTATCATTTTGAAGCACACCTTAATTAATAAAGAAATCTGATGAAAACCCGAACGTAAATCCAATCTTGAAAAATATTTTGCTCGTCCTAAGTTATCTAAAATGTCATCTATTCTTGATAACGGAAACTTATCGGCAATTAGCTTCGTGTTGACAGCCTAAAAATCAACACACATTCTGTAAGACTTTGTACCGTCTGACGTTTTCTTCGGTATTAAAATTAAGGGACTGTTATAATTAGAGCTACTCGGTTCAATTAGGTCATTGTCCAATAGACTCTTGACTTGTCTATTTATCTCGTTCCTTTGTGAATGTGCAAGTCGGTAATTATTAATATAGACGGGTGTGGGGTCAATCAACCGTAATTTCTGTTCATATCAACTAGTTATGGTAATTTTATCGTTTTCTAAGGCAAAAATATCTGAAAACTGTTCACAAAGTGGTAATAAATCGTCATAAACTTCCTTTGGCATTTGCCTCTGTAGTATAGACCTTAATTTCGCAATACGTTCATGTCTTGTTTCTGTCCTATTAATAGAGTAAATATGAAAGTTCCGTAGATTTTCCGCCTTAATATTATTAACTACACGTAATACGGGAGTCTCAGAGTTAACAATTCCCTTGCCAATAAATACTCTCTCAGTAACCTCCTGAGAGTCGATAAACAATGGTTGTGTGACGTTATGTAATTTAAAAATTCTATAAGCCTCACAGTTTGGTGGAATTTTGTACGAATAACAACTCGGACCCTGTAGTATCGGTAATTTAAATCTTATATCCTGAATTAGAATCGAAATCGTCATATTTTCATAATCGGTATTGCATTTGTTATCCTTGAGAAAATTTTTTCCTAAAGTGCCATCCGTAAATTGTTTGCGAAATTGAAGAATTTGAGATGTTAATTGTGTGGTAATTGTTCCTAAAGTCGATACTGCACATGTTGTTATACCAGTTATCCTAATCTTTTCGATTTTATTTAACCGAATATTACGTTGTAATCTTGAAATTTTTATTAATGATATGTCTGCCTGAGAGTCGACAAGAAAGGTATGCTGACTATATTTATCGAAACCTTTAATTGAATAAAATCTGCGTAACTAGGATTTATACTATAAATAGAATTTGAAGTCTTAGATTTATCTAATTTAACGTTTCTTCCCCCAACAACTGCGTTTATTGAGGGGTCTCCACGTTTAAAGGCCTTACTAAAACCCTGCGGTTATTTGCTCCCCGAGGATGGCTATTACCATGGTGATTGTTATGACGATTATTATATCTGTTATTATATCGACTGTTAACTGTATGAGTATTGCCACCAAAATTTGATGGTTTACTATAATTTGACTACCACGATAACCGTTACTGTTACGATATTGATTGAAATTGTAATTTGAGTTCGGTTTGATGTGAAATTTCTCTGATTATAACGAACTGTAAGTACTGGGTGCTCTTTTTGCTCTGTAGTCTGCTCAACAACAAGCTTTGCAACTACTTCCTTGGTATCTGTAAACACGGATGAAGCAAGTATAGATTTGACCAAATTGGATCTAGTATTTAAACGACACATACTTATAGTCTGCTCTACCGCCATTTCATATGCCTTCGTTTTTGATATACCTTCAATCACTTATAAACGCTCAAATGCATCCGTCAACTCTTCTGCCTGTTTCGCAAAATTATTGTTTCTTACATTCAAAGCTGATATTTTACCGGCAATAGCCTTTGGATTGTCTGGCTTGATGAGAGCTCTCAAAGTGAGTTTTATGTCGCTTACTGTACTTGCATTTTCCGGTAATACCTCCCTGGCCTTTCCCTCAAGTTTAGATTTAATAAAGCATAAATGTATAGGTGTTAAATTTTCCTGAGCGAGATCCTCAATTAAATTAATTTTATCTAAAAATGAATCAAGTGCTAATTGGTTACCATCGTAGTTATCTCTTATAATGGACGCACCATACTAATAAATGATTTTTTTCTGCTCAATTGTAGCCATTTTTCTTGTAGTATCTTCCATACACACTTTTCTATGTATATTTGAACCGATTTCCGAATCGTTGTATTCTGAGTCGCTTGCACCGTCTGTAAAAATTTCCCAATCTACTAACTCAAATAGCTCTACGTTCTGTGGTACCCTAATTTTACAATTCAGTTTGCCAAAGCATCTTACTAAAAGCTCCCGACAGTGCCTTATTCTTAAGAAAAACCGTTCTCTTTGTACCCAATGTTAAATTTTACGAGTTTAACTTTGTAAACTCCAAAATTGAATTATAAGTTTCAATCAAAAAGTTTATGTACTCATTAGTTTTAATTTTATTTGTCGATAATGGCCGATTTTGCAAGATTCTTTTCTTAGTCTTTCCAAATTTATTAATTAAATCGTTAAATTTTTCCGTATCAAACTCAGACATATATGTAGTTATAAATATTCAAATGAAATCCGATTGATTTTGTTAATAAATAAAGCCGTTTTTTTTGTTGTTTAATGAAATTATTTTTCAAAATAAAAAAAAATTAATATTTATAATTCACTTTAAATTTCATAGAAATTTTCGTAAATTGGTAATCGCAGAGAGGAGAAAAAAAATCGCTCACGATATGTTTTGATATATTGTATTTGTTTTTATATTGGTCTAAAATTAAAGAATATTATTTGTACATACATATGTAAACATTTGAAGTAGAAATGTAATGATTGTGTAGAATTATTATATTATTATTATTTAATATTATTATATTATTTAATATTATTATATAATATATATATTTAAATATTTATTTAAATATACAGTAAGTGTCATTTATATTCGATTTTATCAGAGAGATATGTTTAACTGATTCGTCTTAAGCTAAATGTATATCTTTTTCAACATTTTTTTCTTTTCATTAATAGTTTATTTAGACACTTGAAAGTTCACATTTGTATTTAGAAAAAAAGAATAACAATATAACAAAAAAAAAACTAAATTAATTCAGGTGGCATAAAATATTGCGTGTTAATAATACTCGGTTTTCTTTGAAAAGTAACAAATAATATATTAGAAAAATTGTTTTATGTAAAATTCAGTATTTTGTTGGATGACCCTTTTGTTTTATAACTTCACTTAGACGGTTTGACATGTTTTTTACTATTTTAGCTGTATAAGCTGTAGGAATACGATCCCATTCTTCTTGAAGCCGCAATTTCAAGTCTTCAATGGATGTTATTTTGTAGTTCGCCGGTCCAGCTCATCCCATAAATTCTCAGTCGGATTGAGGTCTGGGGATTGTGCAGGTGGATGTAGAACTTTAGGGTGGTTATAGAGCAACCATTCTTGAATTAAACGCGACTTGTGCTTTGGGTCGCTATCTTGGTAGAATTTAAAAGAATCTAAAACGCCCAGCTTATTTGCACTTTCTTTCAAATTTTGACGGAGGATATTCAAATATGATTCCTCATTCATAATTCCACTGATTAAAACTAATTTTCCCGTCCCTTTAGCTCCCATACAACCCCACACCATAACATGTCCATTTCCATGTTTTACGGTTGGTTTTAAATTTTGTGGTTGTAGCTCCTCATTTGGCTTCCGCCACATCATTGCACGCCCATCGGATCCAAACACGTTATACTTGCTCTCGTCCGCAAATATAACGTCATCCTACAATTTTCAGGCTTCTTAATGTACTCCCTGGCAAAAAATGAGCTTTTCGGTTGCGTAAATTAACCAATGGCTTACGACGTGCTACTCGGCTATGAAAACCTTTTTTTCTTATGGTTCTTCGTATAGTAGATGCAGATATTTTCTTTTTAAACTCATTGAGCACCTCTGTGACTAACTTGGGAGCACTTAAGCGTGGGTTAGATTTTATTTTTCGCACAATTGAACTTTCTTCCCGCTCGGTAAATTTTTTTGGCTGACCTGTCTGCTTTATGAAGTGTATTCTTCCTTCATTTTTGTGCCTGCTGACAATGTCCCCAACTGTATTTGGTTTCATATTCAGAATTTCAGCAATCTCTTTGTACACTTTATCTTTTTCATAATGGAAAATAACAAGTTTTCGCTGTTCTAAAGGGGTATTTTTTCCTTTGCGCCCCATTTGTATAATATGCAGTGAAGTAGAATTTTGGAGGTGTTATGCACATTTATTAAAACGTGTCTCTATATTGCTGGAAAAGTAGCTGAATAACATGTTTTTTTGCAAATAGCATATAAATAGGGGAAAAACCGAATATTAATGGCGCTTAGTAAACAGGGTTAACAAACTTTGATCGATTTATCACGGTTGCAGGGTTACCATAGAGCCATTTTTTCCATATATTTGAATACTCATACTGACAACATTTATTTAAGTTTTTGCTATTCTTCTGATTACCTATCCATTTCGCTAATGCCAGGGTGTTATTATCGATAAAATTAAAATCCGAATATTAATGACACTAACTGTATATATTATATTTAAATATTTAAATAAATATTAAAATGTAATTTGAAATAAATTTGGTTTAAAAATATGTGTGTACATTTGTGGTGTTTTGTTTTTGTTGTAAATAATATGTATGTATGTATGTTATATTGTATATAAGAACTTATATATTTACTTATAAGAATTTATGTGTGTAAAAAAAATTTTTTATATAAAGTATGTGTATTATTATTATCTGTTATACCTTGTTGCCATCACTGAAGAAAAGATTTTGCTACCGCCATCAATACTGCTAGTGCCATCGATGATGCATCTCCGCTAGTGCCAGGAATAAAAGCAAAAGAAGAATTCATTTCTCGTAATTTAAAGTGCACTCAGGACAAACGCATTGACAAAATATATGAAAACTTTACTGATACAATTTACATTATCTCTTTTGTAAAGGTTTCTCTTAAATTGAATGAACTAAGGAAAGATCATAGATGTATTTTTCGTAGGATTGTTAGATGGGAGTACCAAAGGAAAAATAAAAACAGAATTTTACAATGCCATAACCGCCAGATGTTCGGCCATGGCATGAAAGGTTGCTCTGTAAGAACTAAATGTTTATACTGTGCTGGAAAGCATAAAATAGTTGATTGTAAAGCTAACATTGCCAATTGTAATGGAAATCATAAAGCCTCTGATCCCTCTTGCCAAAACAGGGAGATGTACCTGGAAATAAGAAATAAGTTTTCAAAGAAAAAATCGGATAATATTAACTTACGTAGATCAAACAATAATGCGATCTCATATAATTCCACTAATTTTTTCTCTCTTACCCTAACAAAGAGAAGCTCAACAACAACATATTTATCTGGAAGCTAATCCGTCATATTATTAAAGAGAACTACAACAACCATACATTAATATAAAGTCCAATGTTTGGCATAATCTTCCAGATAACGGAAATTCGAAGAGTAACGTTTTTTTCACGATTGAAGAGATAACTCAGCTATCGATTGAATTACTAAATAAATTAAGAGATTGTACATCTAAAGAGAAACAATTTAAAGTATTAACAGAACTTACAATTAAGTATTAATACTCAAATGTTAAATAATGAATACGCAAATGAAAGTAATGTTTTGGAATGCAAGAAGTATTCGCGGCAAGATAATAGAGTTTTTTAATTTAATTATTCATAAAAATATTGATATTTGCTTAATTACTGAAACCTAGCTGGGTAGTAGTTCAAAATTATCGCATCCAATGTTTAATTATTTGCGCATCGATCGTTCAAACGGGCGAGGTGGTGGTGTGGCAATTATTATTACAAAGGCGATACGTTTTCACCATGTTTAACCGTTTGTTTGGTGTTTTTAGGGCAAAATTGTCCTATACGGTTACGGTTATATGTATGGCGTAACCGTAATGGACAATTTTGCCCTAAAAACACTAAACAAACGGTTAAGCATGGAGGGTTATCAAGTGATGAAATGGATTTATATGGTCACTGTAGGAGTTGGAAAACTTAATTTTATAGAAGATACAATGTAAAAAGCTATTTATTTTCAAATTTTGAAGAATGATGTAAAGGAAAGTGCATGCATATTTGGTATTAATGATAATTTCAAATTTTATTAGGCCTATGAAGCAAAGCACTGATAGCAAAAAATTGGCTGTTGTACAACTTTCAAAGGTCTTGAAGAGGCCCAAGGTTCCGAACTAAATATTATTGAGTATATGTGGGATAAGCTTGGACGACGAATGCAAAATCGTTCGTGTACCACTTAAGAACAACTAAAAATCACATTTGAGAAAAAATCGAGTCAGATAAGTTTTAATGTACGAAGAAAATTAGTTGAATCCGTCCCAAGGAAATTGCAGGCTTTGAAAAATCAAAAAGGATATGCAAGAAAATAATAATTTGTATTTATATGTAGACATAAGAGTCTGCCAGACTTTCATGTGAGCTCAAATTTGGAGTTTCTTAATTTGGTTTGTTTTATACAATTTTATGTTACCGATAGAAATTGTCATTTTGTTTGTTGTTATTGCTTAATTAGTGCTTTATTAAATGAAATTAAAAAATATTTTAAAAAGTTTACTTTTGTCCCATTAACGTGCACCAAATGAGTTGCCGACTTTCAATGTGAGCGACTTTATGTATATGCCGGAATTGTCTGCGATTTCAGCGAGAATATTTTTTGTTTTAATTTTGTTACTTCAATAATGGCGGCAACATACTTTAGAAACTATGTAGAATACAGATTTTATGACGATATTTTTGATCTTCTTTTGTAGAAAATTTTCATTTTAGTTTGTTTCGCATAACATAAACAATATTTTGAGAATAAATTTTAAGTTATGGCACTATAAACTTTGCCATCTACCATTTAAAATCGCAGATTCTAGGTTTGTTCAACAACATTACGTGCTGAAACTTGCAACGAGATTTCTCTCAAAAATGCTAATTTAAATGACACTTTACCAGCCAAAATTTGCAAGCTAAAATTAAGCTGTAATATATAGGTATTTTCGAAGAATATTTTGAATTCTTTCATTATGTTAAAATTCATAGCCAACGTTTGTCGAGCTCGCACTAAGTATTCAACCATTTCAGCATCGTTATAACTCTCCGTATAACTTGATAATTCAAAAAATACCAAAGGCTCTCCAAGAGTTTACTATTACTTAGCGTCAAACATATTAAAACTTATTAGTTATTAATTTTTTAAAAAGAAAGTATTTTAATTTGTAGAAATAACCTCCATTTACTACAACATCCTCTAATCCTAATGTACTACATCCCGCGGCTTTTATTTCAATATCTTTAGACATCTTCTTTTGGTGCTGTTGGTCATAAGTTAGTCACAGCATTATTTCCTCTACATTTTATCGCTCTAAAAATTTACTTTTACTTACAATTTTTTAAATTTCGAAAAAAAAAAAAATTTATATGTATTTTTTTTTAGGAACCTTGATTTGTAAACATAAACGCAAAACACCTGTTTGAATAATTCTTACAAATAAAAATTTTACAAGAATTTGCAAGAATTTTTGTGTGTCTCAATATCTTATTTTCTTATGACGCTCTCTCGTTGCAATTTTTTTGAGTTAATGAACACTTTTCCAGTAACTATTGTCACAAATTCGTAACAATTTTTAGTTATTGAACAGACCTTATGTTAAATATGTATTTAGTAGATTTCTTTACCTTCTAGGTTTTTTCTACCAACAGTTTGGCACTAAATTACTTACCCTTAGTAAATCCTTCCTCTTAGCGTTAAATAAAACCAAAGGTAAAATTTAGAAAAAAAAAGTTCACTTTGGCACAGTTGGTGTCATTAAGGGTTTATAACAAGAGTTACATATGTAAACTCGAATAAGTTATAAAGCCTCAACCACTTTTAAACTTCATTTGGCTGAAAGAGCTCAATATTTTTACATTCTGTTAATCCAACATAAAAAATTTTAAAGTAAAAATGTTTTTTATCAAAAATAGCAATATTGCTTTATTATATTTACTATATCTACCGTTATACCATTATAAGGCATATTATCAACTATTTTACCAATTTCAATTATCCTGACGTTTTAACTTATAAAAATTTTTCAATTCAATTGAATTGTACATTCCTTAGTCCGAAACAGAATATACGAACAAGTGCTTCCAGTTGGCCATATTTTGATTATTTTATTTTTTAGAAAAAGTAAAAGTATTTAGTCAGCAAAAATGACCACTTTTCTATTTTGACAATAACTTATAGGTAAACCTAAAAATAAGGCGCTTTCTTTCTTAAAGTTTTCAATAAATTTTGATTATTAATATGTAATCAAGACAAGACTTTGTCAATTACATTATCAATAAACAAAAATACGAAATAAAAAACAGATTTCTTTGTCACATTATTGTTAAAATAGGTTTAAAAAGCAACTCTCGTCAATAAAAGCTGCCATTTGGGTTTCTTATTTTAGCATTATTTTAGTACAACTCATTTAAAGTAGGATCACACGATTGTCGTAATGCACCAATAATTAGTGATTATACAATTTATTGGCTCATACGGCAACTTACAATATTATTGTGCTTATCTATCCCAATAAAATGCAACCCTGGTGCGACAATCGTGTGAAAGATTTATCGGCAATAATACACCAATGTAAATTCTAAAAATACACCAATATTTATTGCATTTTGGTGTGGCAATTGAAGAAGACAATAATCACCGATTTTTATTTTTTAATTGATTTCTTTAAAAAAAAACACGTGTTTATAACGGTATTTATAATTGTCATCCCTTAAAATAGGCTCTTTTAAATTATTTATTATTTATATGTATTATTTTTATTTTATTTATTTATATTTATTATATTATTTATTACTATTTTATTTATTTATATGTAAATTGCATCACAAACTTCCACCATTTCTTTTTTTTTTTCATTATTTTTACTTTTTTTTATCAATCGGACACCTGATAATCAAAGCCGATGAAATTTTAATTTTTTAGAGAACAAATAATCTTTACTTAGAGAATTAAATATAATTTGTAATTATATTCCAATTTAAATAAATAAATATTTTAGTAAATTAATTTTTTTTTTTTAATTTATTTAAATGTTTTCTCATATGCACCATCAATGACCCTCCTTGTAAGCCAATGGGACCTAATAATGACCTAAATATATGTAAATAAACGCTATATGTAAATAACGCTATGTACGTAAATAACGCTATAAACACTATTTTCTTTTTTTAAAGAACGATCCATTTTGAACACACAAAAAAAATTTATGTACCACAACAGCTGATTCACAGAGTTGCCGTAAGCTAGAACAATCGTCTGACAGCGTTGGAACAATTTATGCCAATACATCGTTTCGCGCCATCTTGTGACAATAAATATTGTATAAAACAAGACAACCGTGTGAATGCAGAATTTTTAATTAAGACAATTTTACTATTGTGCGCTAATTCGTCACAATAAAATTTGTATCAGATTGGTGTATTTGAGTCAATCGTTTGATCCCAACTTTAAAGACTATGGCTACCCAACTAGATACTGAGTTTAAAGTTTAGTTTGAAAAGTATTCCAAATTAATTGCATTAATCGCATACGAATTTTGCTGCAGAAAAGATTTTTTTTTTTGTTATAGAGACATCCTACTGGTTGAAATGCTACTGAAGATTATGTGGATTGAAGTGCCTTAATCGTCTTTGCGCTCTTGTGTTATTTGCAAGTATTTCGGATTTGGATTTTATCTCTGAAGCAATTCTCTTTATTTTGCACAAAGGCCTCTGCGAATATCTTCATTTCCAGATTTAAATTTTACGACTCATATTACGATTTATACGTGTTTTTTTAATACTTCTTTTAATTTAATTTTGCATTAAGAGTCGTCATTCAAGTGTGCTTTACAGAATTTGCAAACGGAAATATTTGTCGTTGTATGTAGACCGGACTGCATGGTGTAAACCTAGAGCTTTTCAATTTAGTCTTCTATTATTTAGTACATTGTTAGACTTCTAGAAGGGCAATTTTTACTTTGTAGCTAAGCTTAGAAATGTCTTTGCCAATGGACTTAATGAGGGTTTGCTTTCAGCAAACGTAAAAACAGCACAATTTCTTTTTATAGGTATGTCGCAGATATATTTATGTATATCAAATATATGACAGTACTTCCGTGGATAAGCTCTAAGTTTATCGGATATAGATTGGAGTATTATCATTATAAGTACTTTTTTCTTCTATCATTAATTAGAGCCGGCTGCGATAGGTCTATATTAAATAGTTTTTTTTTGTTTTTTAAAGTTAATACACATGTACAGGCAGTAGAATAATCATATAAAGGGTAGGAAAATTTGAGGTTAGGCAGTAAATTGGCTTAAAAACACATTTTTTTTACAAATTTAGTTTAATTCATACCAATAATAAATAGAAATATGGGAATTAATGATGAGTTATGATGTCGGGCAAATGTCCACCTCCGCTTTTTTCACAAGCTTGTGAACCATATTTTGCAACAAAGCTTCGCTTATCTCGTCAATGCAGAACCGAATTTCATCTTTCAGAGTGTCAGATGTTTATGGTTTGTTCACGTAAACCCGGTCTTTCAAATCGACCCAGAGAAAATAATTCAGCAGCTTTAACTCACAAGAACGAGGCAATTGACATCGCCAAATCAAGAAATTACGCGACTGGGAAATTCCTCATCCAATAACTAAATTGGTTGGCTAGCTGTGTGGCTTGTGGCGCCGTCGTGCTGAAACCAAAGGTAACTGATGTCAACATTAGCCAATTGTGGCCATAAAAAATTGGTTAATATGGTTTGTTAAAACAGAGAATTCAAGGTGGCGGCGTCTCCTTGCTCATTTTCGAAAAAATACTGTCCTATGATGCTGCCTAACAACAAACAGCACCATACAGTCACTTTCTTTAGATGTAATGGTTTTTCGAGGACTGTTTGTGGATTTTGTGAGCCCCATATGCTACAATTTTGTTTGCTTACTTAACCGCCTAATTGAAAATGGGCCTAATTACTAAAGATGATTTTGTTGAAAAATTCGTTGTTTTCATTCAATTCTTCAAACAGCAAATTTTCACAATTAAAACTCTTTGTTCAAGAGTGTAATGTTCCATAGTTAAAATGTCCCAATTTTTTACTAAATAAGTGTCAAAGTTTGACAGCTGAATTCTTGACATTTCATCATTTGGCAGCCAATTTACTTTCTAACCTTAAATTTGCCAACAACCTATGAACCCTACTTTGCTGTTTCAAAACAAATCTGTCTCCTTTTTATACATAAATATTCTTGCTTTACTACCAATTTGAAGGAGCTCCCTAAGCTTGGTCAGAGTTATTATTTCTCTTCCAAAGTCGCAGGTTTAATTCTATAATGAATATTGTTTTTAGTCTCTAGATTACAGGAATATATATGTATACAATTTGGCTACCAATTTTGCTTTTCCTTTCCTACCCAATGATTTGAAAACAACAAAAGAAAATAGAATTTTAAATATAAAATTTTAAATATAAATATGAAGTCTTACATCTAAACAAATATACGCACAAAACAAAAACAAATTTCACATACACAAAACAATTACAAACACAACTTTAAAAATATCAAATATTCCTTTTTTAAAGTTAAGCTCCTATTTAGTATTAAGCACCGCTTCTGGAGGAACACAAATAACTTCCTGACCTCTTTTCTTTCTCTTTCTTTTCTTTTCCATTTCTTTAAAGCCTTATGTATGTATGTATTAGTCTCTAGATTACAGGAATATATATGTATACAATTTGGCTACCAATTTTGCTTTTCCCTTCCTACCAAATGATTTGAAAACAACAAAAGAAAATATAATTTTAAATATAAAATTTTAAATATAAATATGAAGTCTTACATCTAAACAAATATACGCACAAAACAAAAACAAATTTCACATACACAAAACAATTACAAACACAAATTTAAAAATATCAAATATTCCTTTTTTTAAGTTAAGCTCCTATTTAGTATTAAGCACCGCTTCTGGAGGAACACAAATAACTTCCTGACCTCTTCTCTTTCTCTTTCTTTTCTTTTCCTTTTCTTTAAAGCCTTATGTATGTATATGTAGGTGTTAAATTATATATATATATTGTATATTTCCTTTATATACGAATTCAACATAAGCATACCCGGGACCGGGCCGACTATCGTCCTCAAAAGCAGAGACTTTTCGGACGTCCCTAGCTACGGGTAAAAAAACGTCAAACAGTCATCTACCACTACTTTCTTTATGTACACTTACGTAGGCGACAAACTCTTTCTTGTACGCACAAAGCTTACTTTTTCTCGGGACTTCCTATTAATTATTTATATCACAAACTACTTAAGTATATATATATATATATATATATATATATATATATATATATATATATATATATATATATAATATATATATATATATATATAAATATATATATATATATATATATATATATATATATATATATTTATTTATTTATATATATATATATATATATATATATATATATATTTATAATATAAATTTCGTACGTTTTTTTTTTTTTTTTAAAATTTCATTTTTTTTAATTTTTTGAAAATTATTTATATATCTAGGAGAAAAAAATATCTGTTATTTTTTGT
>JAKWBJ010000403.1:0-96728 GCA_023159175.1 Wohlfahrtia magnifica | reverse complement strand
TCAAATACTAACCCTTGACAATGCTAGTCATTTTAAATCTGCACTACTAAAGAATTTTGCTTAAATATTAATTTACTACTACATAGACCAAATTTACTGTTTTTTTTTTTTTTTTTTGTTCTATGATGGTATTCACTGTTTCTTTTAATTTAATTTTTTTTTAATTTATTAGGAAAATTATACTTTTTTAAGCTTTCTTATATATATTGGTTCAAACTTATTTATTTTCATTGTTTCACTGTTTCGATTAATTTTTTTCTTTATATTTTGTAAATCTATATTTTTTATTATTTATACTTTTTTTTCAAATCCGTTTCAATATATTTATTATATATATATATATATATATATATATATATATATATATATATATATATATATATATATATATATATATATATGTGTGTGTGTGTGTGTGTACATGCCAAATCTCTAACCAATACTATAATAAAAACCTGTCTTGTTGTATTGCATTTAAAAACAAATAAATAAATACATAATAATAATAATAATAATAATAATAATAATAATAATAATAATAATAATAATAATAATAATAATAATAATAATAATAATAATAATAATAATAATAATAATAATAATAATAATAATAATAATAATAATAATAATAATAATAATAATAATAATAATAATAATAATAATAATAATAATAATAATAATAATAATAATAATAATAATAATAATAATAATAATAATAATAATAATAATAATAATAATAATAATAATAATAATAATAATAATAATAATAATAATAATAATAATAATAATAATAATAATAATAATAATAATAATAATAATAATAATAATAATAATAATAATAATAATAATAATAATAATAATAATAATAATAATAATAATAATAATAATAATAATAATAATAATAATAATAATAATAATAATAATAATAATAATAATAATAATAATAATAATAATAATAATAATAATAATAATAATAATAATAATAATAATAATAATAATAATAATAATAATAATAATAATAATAATAATAATAATAATAATAATAATAATAATAATAATAATAATAATAATAATAATAATAATAATAATAATAATAATAATAATAATAATAATAATAATAATAATAATAATAATAATAATAATAATAATAATAATAATAATAATAATAATAATAATAATAATAATAATAATAATAATAATAATAATAATAATAATAATAATAATAATAATAATAATAATAATAATAATAATAATAATAATAATAATAATAATAATAATAATAATAATAATAATAATAATAATAATAATAATAATAATAATAATAATAATAATAATAATAATAATAATAATAATAATAATAATAATAATAATAATAATAATAATAATAATAATAATAATAATAATAATAATAATAATAATAATAATAATAATAATAATAATAATAATAATAATAATAATAATAATAATAATAATAATAATAATAATAATAATAATAATAATAATAATAATAATAATAATAATAATAATAATAATAATAATAATAATAATAATAATAATAATAATAATAATAATAATAATAATAATAATAATAATAATAATAATAATAATAATAATAATAATAATAATAATAATAATAATAATAATAATAATAATAATAATAATAATAATAATAATAATAATAATAATAATAATAATAATAATAATAATAATAATAATAATAATAATAATAATAATAATAATAATAATAATAATAATAATAATAATAATAATAATAATAATAATAATAATAATAATAATAATAATAATAATAATAATAATAATAATAATAATAATAATAATAATAATAATAATAATAATAATAATAATAATAATAATAATAATAATAATAATAATAATAATAATAATAATAATAATAATAATAATAATAATAATAATAATAATAATAATAATAATAATAATAATAATAATAATAATAATAATAATAATAATAATAATAATAATAATAATAATAATAATAATAATAATAATAATAATAATAATAATAATAATAATAATAATAATAATAATAATAATAATAATAATAATAATAATAATAATAATAATAATAATAATAATAATAATAATAATAATAATAATAATAATAATAATAATAATAATAATAATAATAATAATAATAATAATAATAATAATAATAATAATAATAATAATAATAATAATAATAATAATAATAATAATAATAATAATAATAATAATAATAATAATAATAATAATAATAATAATAATAATAATAATAATAATAATAATAATAATAATAATAATAATAATAATAATAATAATAATAATAATAATAATAATAATAATAATAATAATAATAATAATAATAATAATAATAATAATAATAATAATAATAATAATAATAATAATAATAATAATAATAATAATAATAATAATAATAATAATAATAATAATAATAATAATAATAATAATAATAATAATAATAATAATAATAATAATAATAATAATAATAATAATAATAATAATAATAATAATAATAATAATAATAATAATAATAATAATAATAATAATAATAATAATAATAATAATAATAATAATAATAATAATAATAATAATAATAATAATAATAATAATAATAATAATAATAATAATAATAATAATAATAATAATAATAATAATAATAATAATAATAATAATAATAATAATAATAATAATAATAATAATAATAATAATAATAATAATAATAATAATAATAATAATAATAATAATAATAATAATAATAATAATAATAATAATAATAATAATAATAATAATAATAATAATAATAATAATAATAATAATAATAATAATAATAATAATAATAATAATAATAATAATAATAATAATAATAATAATAATAATAATAATAATAATAATAATAATAATAATAATAATAATAATAATAATAATAATAATAATAATAATAATAATAATAATAATAATAATAATAATAATAATAATAATAATAATAATAATAATAATAATAATAATAATAATAATAATAATAATAATAATAATAATAATAATAATAATAATAATAATAATAATAATAATAATAATAATAATAATAATAATAATAATAATAATAATAATAATAATAATAATAATAATAATAATAATAATAATAATAATAATAATAATAATAATAATAATAATAATAATAATAATAATAATAATAATAATAATAATAATAATAATAATAATAATAATAATAATAATAATAATAATAATAATAATAATAATAATAATAATAATAATAATAATAATAATAATAATAATAATAATAATAATAATAATAATAATAATAATAATAATAATAATAATAATAATAATAATAATAATAATAATAATAATAATAATAATAATAATAATAATAATAATAATAATAATAATAATAATAATAATAATAATAATAATAATAATAATAATAATAATAATAATAATAATAATAATAATAATAATAATAATAATAATAATAATAATAATAATAATAATAATAATAATAATAATAATAATAATAATAATAATAATAATAATAATAATAATAATAATAATAATAATAATAATAATAATAATAATAATAATAATAATAATAATAATAATAATAATAATAATAATAATAATAATAATAATAATAATAATAATAATAATAATAATAATAATAATAATAATAATAATAATAATAATAATAATAATAATAATAATAATAATAATAATAATAATAATAATAATAATAATAATAATAATAATAATAATAATAATAATAATAATAATAATAATAATAATAATAATAATAATAATAATAATAATAATAATAATAATAATAATAATAATAATAATAATAATAATAATAATAATAATAATAATAATAATAATAATAATAATAATAATAATAATAATAATAATAATAATAATAATAATAATAATAATAATAATAATAATAATAATAATAATAATAATAATAATAATAATAATAATAATAATAATAATAATAATAATAATAATAATAATAATAATAATAATAATAATAATAATAATAATAATAATAATAATAATAATAATAATAATAATAATAATAATAATAATAATAATAATAATAATAATAATAATAATAATAATAATAATAATAATAATAATAATAATAATAATAATAATAATAATAATAATAATAATAATAATAATAATAATAATAATAATAATAATAATAATAATAATAATAATAATAATAATAATAATAATAATAATAATAATAATAATAATAATAATAATAATAATAATAATAATAATAATAATAATAATAATAATAATAATAATAATAATAATAATAATAATAATAATAATAATAATAATAATAATAATAATAATAATAATAATAATAATAATAATAATAATAATAATAATAATAATAATAATAATAATAATAATAATAATAATAATAATAATAATAATAATAATAATAATAATAATAATAATAATAATAATAATAATAATAATAATAATAATAATAATAATAATAATAATAATAATAATAATAATAATAATAATAATAATAATAATAATAATAATAATAATAATAATAATAATAATAATAATAATAATAATAATAATAATAATAATAATAATAATAATAATAATAATAATAATAATAATAATAATAATAATAATAATAATAATAATAATAATAATAATAATAATAATAATAATAATAATAATAATAATAATAATAATAATAATAATAATAATAATAATAATAATAATAATAATAATAATAATAATAATAATAATAATAATAATAATAATAATAATAATAATAATAATAATAATAATAATAATAATAATAATAATAATAATAATAATAATAATAATAATAATAATAATAATAATAATAATAATAATAATAATAATAATAATAATAATAATAATAATAATAATAATAATAATAATAATAATAATAATAATAATAATAATAATAATAATAATAATAATAATAATAATAATAATAATAATAATAATAATAATAATAATAATAATACTTTAGTTATTGATTTTGACAATCTGTGTTTTATTTTTTATAAATAAAATATTTTCTTAGTAATTTTTGCTCTCACAAACATACAAGCATACATAAACAAAATGTGAATAAACAAAAAAACATACATGAACCTTTATCCTGCACCCAAGCCAGGATCTAAAGCACTGGACTGTGGCACAGTAAGTCTACCACTACTTCTATCTGCTTTATGTGCTCGCACAATCTACAGAACTTCGGCGAGTGTTAGTCCTATCAACTCTTCATCCCTCATAACAAGATGTGACCAGTAATTCTGGCCACCTTGAACCTTAGACCTAACTGATACATACCCGAAAGAACCTTGGCAGTCTCAGACTAGGCTGCAATGTCCTAGAAACTCCACAGTCCAATATATTGTTCCATTCATGATTCGTCCTCTCCAGAGTTCTTTCCCTCATGGCCGTTAGTTAAATTCTAACGAAAGCCCCTTATATTGTATATCCAATTTTTTATAAAATTTTATCGTAACATGCTATGTTCAGCAGTACGAATGAACAAAATCATAAGGAAATGTCCATCCACCTCAACCAAAAACCTCTGGAAGAATTGCTAAGATGTAGCAACAAGAAATCATTTAGAGGAATTGGAAATTTCTTTTAATTTGATCACATTCTACATGAGTATAATTTCCAAAACTGACGGATCGAGTGAGGATATTAACGACCACGTAAAGAGAGCGCAGCAGACTTTTGGCTGTTTTATACCAGTCTGGAATTCTCCTTCAGCGCACAAAGCTGGCAATTGGAACACAAAAGTCTAATTTACTCTCCGATATGTTTACTAGACGTAAAACGCACCCTTTCGAGATATACAGAAGATCCAAGATTATGTGATTCGATGGTTTTGCAAGATGTTATGAATATTCTGGCCTAGAGTGGTGTAGAGTAACCGGCTTTGGGAACAATCCAATCACTAACCCATAACCACAGAAACGAAAAGAAGTAAATGGCGGTGGATAGGCCTCACTTTAAGAAGGTCATGGAGCGACATCTTGATAAATGTCATTGACCGAAGAAGGGGACGCTCTACCCGTACGAGGAGGAAGCAAATTTATGTGGAACTGGCCATAATGGGTCGAAGCTGGGAAGTAAGAGCATTGGCACAGATCAGGAACATATTCAACAGATTTATTTATATACATATTGTTACGTGAATAAAAACGCCTAAATTGTAGGATTTTGGTATATTTTGTGCCACTCTATACTTATTTGTGTATCTGGCAGCACTGCCAATTAAATCATCTCTAGGTAACACGATCTAATATGTTTAAAATTAGCGGATAGAGGATATGAGATCATTTGAGGCATTTCCGGAACTTTCCAAATTGTAGGCAATTAGGTATATACGGAGAACGCTTTGCCTACGTAGTTTAGTTATCGTTTGGCTGTCAATAAATAAAGTTGTTAAAAGTTGTGTTAAAGCGGTTGTATAAACGATTATAAAGTGTTGTATTAAGACAAACACTACAAAGTTATAGTGGAATAAATAAAAACTGTAAAACAATAAAATAAAACGGCGCTTATTTTATTTTAACGCAATTTAAACGAATTTAAGCGTTTTAAAAAGGTTAAAACGTAACAATATATATGTCTGTATATGCATGTATGTACATACACATCTGTTTACTCCATATATGAAATGTTTACTCTATTCCTTTTTTATAATATGATTTTCTTATAAAAATTGGAAATATGGTAATATAAATAAAAACAAAATCGTTATGGACAAACAGGAAAAGAAAGTGGATTACTTAATTTCAGTAAAACTGTTTTAAAAGTCAATTTTGTTGAATTTTTCAGTTTGTTTTATTTAATTTTTTTATCAATGCGTAATATTATTTTATTTGGGTCGATTGTATTAACTATTTCTTTATTATTTAAAAACTTTTATGAATTTTTAAAAAGTACCTCGACTTTTTTGTATCATCACTAAGCCGAAAGTGACAAATGAAATAATATTGTGTTGCTAACAAAATAATAAAATCGTTTATAGGTTATTTCAAGCCGAATTCAATAAGGTGGAGCTGCTATTACAACATCTAATTTTTTAACAAGAACAACATACATTTTGTTGCTTTTCTTCGTGACTAATGAATGTCGAAATATTTGACAGAAACGAAATATGTATGTTTTTGTGCAATGACATTTATTTTCATTTTAATCGTAAGAAAACAAATATTAAAAAATTTTCTCGTGGATTTTGTGTTGGAAAAGGTGAATAAAAAACAACAATAAATAATCCATTGCTGCAATTGCCATTGACTTCTGCCATCTTAGATGACAATATTGAAATTATTTTATTATTTGTGCCCAGAAACATACCCAGCGTTGCTTTCGCTGGTGTAGTTTCTCCTGCTATGTTGAAAGATGTGGGTGATTCATTGGGTCATTGTTAGCCACTCTGAAAATCGTCTTGTTTTCCATGAATCCGCTAATTTATAGCTGAAAAGGCTACCCACGCTTTGGATGACGGTCTTAAAGAAATTGCCTACATTGGTGATAATTTGGATGAACGTGAAGTTGGTCAAACTAATTGTGTTGTTGCATGTTAAATAGCTGCTTTTGCTAAGTCCACTAAAGATTGGACTAATGTTGTTGCTCATGAATCCGTTTGGATATTGGTACTGGTAAAACTAATAGTTAATGCTTATTTGCGCAAATGGTTGGCTGAAAACATCTTTAAGCAAGTTTCCGATTCTCTCCGCATTCAATATGGTGGATCTATTAGTGCCTTCAACTGCAAAGAATTTGCATCACAGCCTGATATTGGCGGTTTACATTATTAAACAAACTAAGAGATGGATGCAATTTTAACTGCCTGCTGAATATTAGACAAAATTTAATTATTAAATTATTGCATTCTTAAACAAACTAAGAGATGAATGTTAAAAAAATTGTTAACTTTTTAATTATTAATAATACATAAGCCGTGGTGGACATAAGACTGGCACATTTCATGTATGCTGCATTGAAAAACGTTTATTTTTACTAGGCATTTGAATTTGAGTTAGACGGCCTTCAACTGAGGATGTTCAAATAAAGGAATCCTTTTTACTAGTTTTGTGTGATACTCTTATTTATCCCATGGGCTTATATATCAAATAATACGTTGTACACCATCTTTTTATAGAAGTTTAATAGGGAAGCAATGTCAAAAAGTATGATTGCTCTGCAGCTTATTTGATGAATAACTTTCCGCTATACTCTGTCCATCACTTACTGCCTTTGCCCATTTTAATATTGTTTTATGGTTTTTATTAACACTTTTGAAACTAACCATTCAACAAATTTACCAATTTAAGATTTAAAAAAAATTAGTGAAGAATATCAAAATTTTTAAAATATCCGAAATTGCTGTCGAGTACAGATTACCTTTTGTTTAATAAATTAAACAATAAAATTAAAATCGCGAAAGAAAATAAAAAAAGTTAGGGTACATACTGATCACACCATAGTCAACACTTGTAGGTAAATACTTTACACAATTTTGATGCCTAGAAAAAATATACGCTTGTCAGCGCTGCATACATGAAACGTGCTAACCCAATGTCCCACCACTATATATTTTAGACAACAATCTAGTATGTTTCATTGCGGCTATTTTTAACCTTGAATTGTTGTAACTGTTGTCATGAAAAAGAAAAAAACAAGTTTATTATCATAATAATAAAGGGTGGGCATATTTGAGATAAGGAAGTAAATTGGCTTAAAACAGATTTTTTGGACAAATTCGGTTTTATTTCTACCAATATAAAATAGAAATACGGGAATTATGGAATATGATCTCGGGCAAATATCCATCTCTAGCACGTCGGCAGACGTCCGCAGGAGGTGCCGCTCTGACTTATCCACCTCCGCCCCCTTGTCAACTGAAGATTTGTGTTGATCACAAATTTATTGAGGCCAAATTTAGAAACTCTGACCGTGGTTTGTAAATCGGTTTTATGGTTATTGAGTACTAAAATGACGAACACAAAATAACTTTATATACAGTGGCTACAATCCAAACTCGGAGGCTATAATAAACTGATTGTTCATAAAAATCAAATAAGAAATAGTTAAGGAAAGCTTTTGTTTGATTTTATATTATATATATACTAAGCTATTAAGAATAGAAAACAAAATTAAAATTCGTTGGTTGTAAGTAGAAATAAGCTGAATAGACTTCAAATTGTTTAAAAAAAATTTACACAAGCGAAACTCGGACGGCTACATAAATGTCTGAGAATATTACTTATTGTTATAAAATTAATATTTTGTGTGCAGACCCTTGTTTTTTTCTAACCATTTGGAGTCTTTTGGGAATATATTCGACCAATTTTGGCAGTAGCCAGCTGGTATTTTTTCCTATTATTCTAATAAAATCCTTCTTAGCTCAGATTTGCCGGAAACCGACTGATGCTGAACTTTTTAATTGAGATAATCCCACAAATTTTCAATAGAATCTATGTCGGGGCTCTGGGTTGGTGCTTCCATGACGTGTAGCACATTATATATCAGCCAAGATCTTACTTTGTGGGCCTTGTGTTTGGGGTCGTTATATTAGTAAAAGTACCAACCGCTACCCAGAGCAAGCTTGTCCACACTTTTTGGTAGTTTTCTTTTAAAATGTTTAAATAAACATTTTGATCCATGATAGTGTCAATAAAATGCAAAGATCTTGGCCCTGATACAGAAAATGAGCCCCAGACCAACCTATGCTTTACTGTCGGTTTCAAGCTATTTAAACGTAGTTCCTGAATTTGGTCCGCTCCATACTATTGGTTTACCATCCGACCCAAATATGTTAAATTTTCTTTCGTCGGTGAACATAACGTTTCTCCAAAAATAAAAACCCTTATTTTGGTACTTTTTTTTACAAATTTAAGTCTTTTGGTTGGATTGCGCTTACTAATAAGAGGTTTTTGTCTAGCTCTTCTACCACTAAGACCAACTCTGTAAATCAAGTTTATTATCACTTTCAGCAATAGCAGCAAGTTTTAGAGCACTTAGGAAGGGATTTGCTTTTATTTTTCTGACAACAAAACGTTCTTCTGCCTCAGAAAATATTTTGTTGTGGGCATGTTTTGGTCTATTTTGCACCGTTTTATTGACTTTGAAACGTTTTATTATGTCGTGCACAGTTGAATGACTTCTGCCAACAATTTTTGAAATTTCGCGTACAATTTTACCTTTTCTTGCGCTCAATAATAAGCTTTCTTACTTCGATACTAGTTTGTCCAGGTTGTCTAGTCATCTTTTGATTTTAGCTCTGTTTATTCTGTATGATTTTCGAAAATTTAACTAAAGGGTTTTCCCCTAAATATGTAAATTATATCAGCGAAGTTGGCCGCATTGAAATTACAGAGTTGGAGTTATTAAGCTGTCCGAGTTTGGCTTGTACAAGTTATTTTGATTTTAAAAGCGTTTTCAACTTAGATTTTACATATAATTATTAGATTTTTGAGTTGGTTTTTCCTTTTGTACGTGGAAGATATACACAAATAAGAAAATAACTACATTTTTTTTAAATAATTAAAATGTATGCTTTTTAAGCCACATTTTCAGAAACTATCTAGAGCGTATAAGAAGATACGAGGCCGTAAATCGAAATGCCTTTAAACGAGATGAATATTTTTTAACCTTCGAACGGCATAAATTGCGCTTAAAACGAATGTTTTTCATAATATAAACTGTATGAAGAGGTGTGAGTATATTGTATCCGTCGCAACAGCCGACGTAGCAATGTTCAGAGAATACGGCGAATGCGGCATTTGATCGTTTCTAATAATAATAAACTTTTGCGAGATTTGGTCAGGTGTTGTCATGCAAAAGAAAAACTTAATCATGTCTGTCGTTATATTCCGGCAGTTTTTCTCATAACGCGCGATTCAGACGAAGTAATTGCAGTCTGCTGCGATCACCCAGTTTTAGCAGCTCATAGAACACAATGACGTCTTGATCCTACCAGAGTGCAAAATTCCATTATAAATACTAAAATAACGTGACTGTATAAACAAACAAAAAATATTGTCGACTTGAACGAAATTGGAACCATTTATAAAACTCATCAAAAAACCCAATAAAACGCGGTGGGTTGGGTTTTTT
The DNA here is from genome assembly GCA_023159175.1 of Wohlfahrtia magnifica. Classification (NCBI taxonomy): domain Eukaryota; kingdom Metazoa; phylum Arthropoda; class Insecta; order Diptera; family Sarcophagidae; genus Wohlfahrtia; species Wohlfahrtia magnifica. Next base: position 85,517 of record JAKWBJ010000403.1, on the reverse strand, counting down.
TAAAAACCTGGCTTTTTGCCAACCCTAAATACAGACCCTTGACAATGTGCAAGTCATTTTAAATCTGCGCTATTTAAGCACTTCTTTTAAATATTAATTCTACTACACATTGACAAAATTTACTGTTTTATTTGTTCGATGATAGTATTCACTGCTTCTTTTCAAATTTGTTTTTAATTTATTAGGAAAATTATACTTTCTTATATTTATAATCTCTTATATATATTTGTTCAGACTTATTTATTTTCATTATTTCACTATTTCAATTAATTTTTCGTTTATATTTTTTTAAATCTATATTTTTTAAGGTACTGCTGGTTATTTATACTTTTTTTCAAATCCGTCTAAATTAGTTTTTTTATATATATATATAATATATATACACATATATATATATATATATATATATATAAGTAATATATATATATATATATATATATATATATATATATATATATATATATTATGTATATATATATATATATATATATATTATATATATATATATATATATATATTATATATTATGTATATATATATATTATATATATATATATATTATGTATATATATATATATATATATATATATATATATATATATATATATATTATATATATTATGTATATATATATTATGTATATATATATATATATATATATATATATATATATATATATATATATATATATATATATATATATATATATATATATATATATATATATATATATATATATATATATATATGCATATTATATATTAGATATGATATATATATATATATATATATATATATATATATATATATATATATATATAAACATGCCAAATCTCTAACCGATACTATAATATAAGACCTGTCGTGTTGTTTTGCATTTGCAAATAAATAAATATAAAATAAATAAATTAATTCACATTTATGTTTTAGTTTTCGATTTTTACAGTTTGATTTTTTTTTTTAATAAATAAAATTCTTCTTTTTTACATATGTAACCAAAATATAAATAAACAAAAATACTTACATGCACCCTTATCCTGCACCAAACCAGGCGCTAAAGCACTAGACAGTGGCACAGTAAGTCTACCACTTGTTCTATCTGCTCTACGTGCTCGCACAATCATCATTTCGATATGGCTTATCGGCAACTGGGGTTGGCATGTAGATTTTTATTGAAACAACTATGGATCGTTTCACATATTTGAACCTGCCTGAAGATAATCCGAGGCAATCTGTAAACAATAAATATTTTTTTGGAGGCTTTTGGAAGCATACAGCAAGCTTTGTAAGTAGAGTGGTGAAGAAGTTATACAACGTTACCAAACAGCTTCACTCTCCTTCCCAGTCACTTGAAATAAGCCCCACAGAAAATTTATTAAATAAATTGAACCGAAGAGTACCAAAAAACGTAATTTAAAAGAAACAGGGCTAAAATAATGCTCTTGCTGAAGAATGACACAATATTTCTAGTGAAACTCCAAGAAAAAGTGTAGTACCTTCAATAAAAGATGGCTCTAAAAAATATTAGTTAACAAACAAAAATTTATTAAAAATGTTCTTGGCGGAAATTAGTTACCAAACATTGCAGTGTATGTTTACTTTTCTGTATTGTGAAAAATGAATTTCTTATTTTTTTATGACTAAGGAACATTTGAGAAAAAAGTTCGAATATTTCCTTTTTATTTATTCGCGTATATGCTTATTATAAATTTTTTGAATGTGAGAACCCTATAGTTCTGTGCAAAGTCCAGTTTTGAGGGGTGTAGTTAGAATTTATTGGACTACTGTAAATTTTGTTGCTTTTCTTCGTGACTAATGAATGTCAAAATATTTGACAGAAACGAAATATCTTTTTGTGCAATGACATTAATTTTCGTTTTAATCGTAAGAAAACAAATTTCAAAAAATATCTCGTGGATTTTGGTTGGAAAAGTGAATAATAAACAACAATAAACAATCTATAGCTGCAATTACTATTGACTTCTGCCACCTAAGATGAAAATATTAAAATTATTTTGGGCCCATGCAGATTTAATATTTCTAGCAAAAAACATACATAGCGTTGCTTTCACTGGTGAAATATTTCCTGCTATGTTGAAAGATGTGGGTGATTCGTGGGACATTTTGAGCCATTCTGAACATCGTCATGTTTTCCATGAACCCGCTAATTAATTGCAAAAAGGCTACCCACGCTTTGGCTGAGGGTGTTAAAGTAATTTCCTACATTGGTGAAAATTGGTATGAACGTGAAACTAGTCAAACTTATTGTGTTGTTGCACGTTAAATTGCTGCTTTTGCTAAGTCCATTAAAGATTGGACTAATGTTGTTGCTTATGAAACCGTTTGGGATATTGGTACTGGTAAAACTATCAGACCTCAACAGGCCCTAATAGTTAATGCTTATTTGCGCAAATAGTTGGCTCAAAACATCTTTAAACAAATTTCCGATTTTCTCCGCGTTCAATATGCTCGGTCTGTTGCTGCCTTCAACTGCAAAGAAATTGCATCTCAGCCTGACATTGACGGTTTCTTGATAGGCGGTGCCTCTTCAAAAATCATCAGTGCTAGAAAGTAAATTTATACAGTACTCAGTGTTCCTGGTACATCATTTACTTATTAAAATGAGATGCAGCATTTTTAACTGCCTGATGAATATCAGACAAAATTTAATTATTAAATTATTGCATTATTAAACCAACTAAGTGATGGATGAAGAATATCAAAATTTTTTAAATGTGCTAAATTGCTGGCGAGTACAGATTACTTTTGTTTAATAAATTAAACAATAAAATTAAGACCGCGAAAGAAAATAAAAAAAGTTACGAGGCATACTGATCACACCATAGACAACACTTGTAGGTATATACTTTACACAATTTTGATGCCTAGGAAAAAATATACGCTTTTCAATGTACCATAGATGAAACGTGCTAACCCAATGTCCACCACTATATACTCTATTTTAGACAACAATGTAGTATGTTTCATTTTGGCTATTTTTTAACCTTGATTGTTGTAACTGTTGTCATGAAAAATGTATGTTGTATGTTGTTAAAAATTTGTTGTTGTAATGGCAACCCCATCTTATTGAATTCGCCTTGAAATTAATTATAAAACGATTTTTTTGTTTTGTTGGCAACACCATGTTATTTTATTTGTCACTTTCGGCTTAGTGATGATACAAAAAACTCGAAGTACTTTTTAAAAATTCATAAAAGTTGTTAAATAATAAAGAAATAGTTAATAAAATCGAACCAAATAAAATATTATTACTAGGGAGATCGATTACTTGAATTTAAAAAAAAACCGGTTTTCGAACAATTCGAAAAGTTACACTTTAAAAAACCGGTTTTCGGTTAATAATAAATCAAATAACCGGTTAACCGGTTCTTTTAATTAAATAAAATTATTCCTAATTCTCGAAGCGCAGAGCTTCACGTCGTTTTATAAATAAGGAGAAGCTGATGGAGAGCTTAAAATTAAAGTGGCAATCAATATTAACAATAATTCTAACAAATATAAAGCTATGCCAAAACGGTGTGCGGAGGCCATAAAAAACAAAGCTTATTACACAAAGTACTGAAAAATACGTAAGTTTAGAACAGCTACTCAAGGAGCTAATTTCGTTTTTGTTGTATTACTTGGTAGAGAATGGAATTAAAGGCTTGTTATTATAGGTATAATTTAGGTGCCTCAGATAACAAAAATTAAATGTTTTATTTTGAATAAATCTATTAGTAATATACGAATTGTCCCGACAAGAATATTTGCATAGATTTCGAGCAGTACTGTATGTAAATTTATGCACCACGTATTTAATAGTGTGTGTCACTGTCACATCACTAACTGATATATCTGCCTTTCGAAATCGGCGTTTGTGGGTTTGTGGTCTTTCAATGAGTCTAGTTGATCATTCTCCATATATAAAAATCAAACTTTTTAGTTACAGAAGATGAGAAAAGGTTATTTTTGCTCAAGAGTGCATATCTTTTTCGATCAACTTTGGTTTTCACGTGAGACGTTCAAGGTTGTCGTATAAGGTGTGCTTCAAAATAATAACGTCACCTTAATATTTGATCAATTCATCCAAACTATAAAATGTTATGTAGGGTCACCTTATTCAAAAAAATTCTACCTTCAAATAAGTGAATTATAAGCCGGTTTTGCTTTTAGAGATGTACCGTTATATTATGTTTATTAAAATTTATATAAATAAGTGCAAGATGCAAACTTTTACAAAGAGTTAAACGATGAGCATATTTTTAATTAAAAATATACAAACGTATAAACATTATACTTATTTAAATTAAGCGGTTATTCGTGTTAAATTAACCGGTTTATTCGGTATGCGAAAACCGAAGATTCTGAAAAAACCGGTTAAAATCGGTCGAAGAATAACCGTCCGATCTCACTAGTGTCAACGCTCTTACTTTTCCCAGCTTCGACCCATTCCGGCCAGTTCCACATCAATTTGCCTCCTCCTTCGGTTTCAGTCAATGACATTTATCAAGATGTCACTCCATGACCTTCTTAAAGTGAGGCCAATCTACCGCCATTCACTTCTTTTTGTTTCCGTGGTTATGGGTTAGTGATTGAGTTGTTCCCAAAGTCGGTTACTCCACATCACTCTAGGCCAGAATATTCGTAACATCTTGTAAAACCATCGAATCACAAAATCCTGGATCTTCTGCATATTTCGAGAAGGTGCGTTTTACGTCTCCATATCGGAGAATAAATTTGACTTTTGTGTTCCAATTGCAAGCTTTGTGCGCTGAAGAAGAATTCCTGATTGAAAGCTTGCTGCGCTCTCTGTAGGTGATTGTTAATATCCTCACTCGATCCGTAATTTTTGGAAATTATACTCATGCAGATTAAAAGAAATTTCCAATTTCTCTAAATGATTCCTTGTTATTGCATCTTAGTAGTTCTTCCAGAGGTTTTTAGTTGAGGTCGTTGGACATTTCTTTATGATTTTCTTCAGTCGTACTGCTAAACATAGCATATTATGATAAAATTGTATAAAAATTTGGGCACACAACATAAGGGGCTTCCGTTAGGATTTAACTAACGGCCATGTGGAAAAGGACTCTGGACAGGACGAATCATGATTGGAACAATATATTGGATTATGGAATTTCTAGGACATTGTGGCCTAAGCTGAGTTTGCCAAGGTGCTTTCAGGTATGTATCAGTTAGGTTTAATGGTCAAGGTGGCCTTAATTACTGGTCAGTCCTTGCTATGAGGGATGAAGAGTAGATAGGACTAACACTCGCCGAAGTTCTGTAGATTGTGCGAGCACGTAGAGCAGATCAAACCGGTGGCAGAATAACTGTGCCATTGTCCATTGCTTTAGCGTCTGGTCTGGGTGCAGGATAAAGGTGCATGTATGTATTTTTGTTTATTTATATTCTGTTTACATATGTATGTCTGTTTTTGGGAGAAAAAAGTAAAAAGAAAACATTTTATTTGTAAAAATAAAACACGAATTGTAAAAATCAAAAACTAAAATGTAATACAAATGTGAATTTATTTTTTATTTAGTTATTTATTTGTAAATGCAATATAAAAAGGCAGGTCTTATATTACAGTGTTGGTTAGAGATTTGACATGTATATACATAAAATAAACAAATTTAGACGGATTTGAAAAAAAGTATAAATAAACAGTAGCTTAAAAAAATAAATATTAAAATTAAAAATAAATAAATAAGAAATAAGAATTTAACTGCAATAGTGAAAAAAAGAAAATAAATAAGTTTGAACAAATATATATAAGAAAGTATAAATATAAGAAATTATAGTTTTCCTAATAAATTACAAAACAAAAAAGATAAATTAAAACAGTGAATATCATCATCAACAAATCAAACGGTCAATTTTGTCAATGTAGTAGTAGAATTAATATTTAAGAGAAGTGCTTAAATGGCTCAGCTTTAAAATGACTTGCATTGTCAAGGGTTTGTATTTGGGGAAGAAGTTGGTTCCAAAGACGAACTGAATTAACAAAGAATTGTTGATCAGATATAGCCTTACTGTATTTTGTACTGTTTATCCTCTTACCCCTATTTGACCTTGAAAATATTATTCTTCTACAGAGATAGGGCGGTTGACGACTGTATACAATTTTATGATAAACAATAACTTTTGGTATTCTAACAAGTTATTAAACGTAACATTATAGGTTTGCCTAGCAAAATTTGATATGCTTCTGTTCGGATATTAATTGGTGTAAAATATTGCGACATCCATAGGTTGCGAAGCATAGAAAAAGTTTTTTCGCAGTTTGTTCTAATGTGATCTGACCAATTTAGGTCCTTGTTAAACACTACACCAAGATTTTCAGCAGTTTGTGCAAAATTTATGTTTGTCCCATTTATCTGTATTGGTAAAAAGAAGGAAGTAAAACTTTTTGAAAAACAAAATACCTTCAAATTTCAACTTATTAAAGGTTTAAAGTAGCTACAAACCTATAATAAACGTTTCAAATTTAAAAATGCTTTATAAGAGCTTTATAATACTGTCGCTTATGAATACAAGTTTTCTGATTTTGTCTTATAAACCTGCTATAAAGCTGTTTTAAGTGAATGTGCATAAGACGGTATCGGCTGTATTCATAAAAAATCTTTATTTTAGGTTTTAAGAATACATTTGTAATTGAACACTTTTGGCCTTATAAGCCCAGAATAAAAAAAAGTTCATAAAAGTTTAATAAGACCAAATTAACCGAGGCGAATTGAGTAAGGTGGTGTTGCCAGTTCGGCTGATAGTTTTTTTGAAATTGAAATGGTGATTGGTGATTGTCAAAAGTTTTGGTTATGTTTTCAATTGTTGTTGCCTTTGTAGTTAACTTTAAATTTAAAGCCGATTTTTCATTAGCGGTTGAAAAAAACAATTTTGCAATCTATTTTAAAATTTTAATTAATTTCGGGGGTAATATGGTAAATTTGTGAAAAATTTTGTGTATTTATTTGAATTTTTGTGTTTTTTTGTGAGTTTTCTAAAAAAATTGGTAATTTACAATTAAAAAATTATTGTAAATTTCAGTGCTGTGGTTTAAAAGAAATATAAAGAGTACGCGCTGTTTGTGCAAAAAGGTGGTAAAGGCAGGTAATGGTATATTTTTCGCGTGCCAAAAGATGAGCAGAGGAGAAAAGAGTGTTGCGAAGTATGCCAAATAAATTTTACCTCAACTTCAAGAATCTGCATAGACCATTTCTCTGCCGCTGATATGGTAATAAGTGGTAAAGAGAACCTTTTACTACCGAAGGCTATTCCAAACTTCATACGCAAGGTAAAATATTTAATCAAACTTAAACTTTTTGTTATATATCGGAAGATTATATTTATTTATTTAATGAATCGGAAGCTAAACCGATGGATTTCGAGCATGAAGTGCTCGTTTCAAAGTTAAAAGTTCCTGAAATACAGAAAAAATTTAATTTTTATGTAAAAAGCCTTAATTTCAATCTTTAATTTTTAGCAATATACTTTCCTATCAAGAAAGAGGCAAAATTGATGAACAAGAGCTGACAAATACTTAGAAAAAGGAAAGCACACAAGGTGAGTTAAACTTTATAAATATATACATATATATATATATATATATATATAATATATAATATATATATAATATATATATAATATATATATATATATATAATTATATATATATATATATATATATATATATATATATATATAATTATATATAATATATATATATATATATATATATATATATATATATATATATATATATATATATATATATATATGTATAAATGATCTCGTATCCTCTATCCGTTAATTTTAAATATGTAAGATTGTGTTTTTAGAGATGATTCAATTGGCAATGCTACCAGATATGCAAATAAGTATGGCATTAATAGGGTGACACAAAATATACCAAATTTCTCAAATTTCCGGAACTTTCCAAACTGTAGGCAATTAAGTATGTAAAGAGACTGCTTTGCCTACGTAGTTAGTTATCGTTTGGCTGTCAATAAATAAAGTTGTGTTAAAGCGGAAATAAAAGTGTTATATATACGAATATTAATTGTTGTATATACGAATACTAAGTGTTGTATTAAGGCAAACAGTATAAAAGTTACAGTGAAGTAAATAAAGAATTTGTAAAACAATAAAAATAGCGAAGTTTATTTTATTTAGACGAACTTACTGTAACTTTAATTCACTATGTCTTAATACAGCAAATTAACTTTTACAACTCTTTTTATTTGCGCCTAAACAGACTTTACTTATTGACAGTCAAATGATAACTAAACTTACCAGCCGCAACGTGCCATCCTTTTCTATATAGTATTTCATCATTAGTTTCGAATGTTCTAGTACGGACACGAATCTTCGATTTATCTACGTTAACTCAAATGATCTAAAAACACAAAAAGTAATCGAGCTTGCAACTCTATGCGAATGGTAGCAATCTTAATTAGTACAGGTAATTTTTGCAGTTATTAAGCCTTGACACAAGACAATAAATTGTATAGCTAAAAAATCCCACAATAAGTCCCTGATGTGGTGAATTTCCTCTTCAGCGTTTTCATTTTCGTAACAATACATATGTCTATTATTAAAAGGTCAAATCAGCTACAAAATTCACTAACTTCTTCACAGGACAGTGTGCAACAACATCTTGTCCCGTACTCTGCTTGTATGAAAGTACTAAAAGCCATGTTTGATTACCCATAACTCAGTATTTTGAAAAATTTTAAAAACCGATTCAAAAAGATTAATAAAATATTCATTTTGTGTAAAAAAGTACAGTGTAATAGAAAAAAATTGAATTTTAATAAGAACTTTAAAAAGAAATTTAAAAAAAAGAAAACTAAAAAATAAACATTTATACAGTACGTAACAAAAAGAAATTAAAACACGCAATAAATGACAAACTAGGCGGTAATTGAAAGTACAAATTTGTAACTAATATGATCATGTTGCTGAGAATTAAAACCCACTTGAGATACAGTGTGTTAAGAATGAGTTTACACATTGAAAATAGTGAAGTAGTGACAAATTCATTACCAACAAAATCACTCTTTTTGGTTCATAATGCAGATTTTTTGTGATTTATTATAATAATATACATATCTTCTAAAATCTTAAGTTCAAAATAAATAAGAAATTTGCCAAAAACAAATTTTACTCACATTTGACATTATCAAATAACTCTTTGCACAAAACTTAAAATAATGTGTACATTATAATTAACGTATAACAAAAGCCATTTTTCAGACTTTTGATATTTGGTATGACCTCCTCTGGAATCTCTTATACATTATAGTCGCTTATGCATGTAGTTAACTGACTTCTTCGTCTGTAACTAAGTTAAAATCGATTACAATATCGCAGCTAATGTGTATGATAAAATTCTGAAGAAAAGTTTTAAGAAATCTGCCTAAAAAATTAAATTACGATCGACTCTCTTCTAACAGGACAACGATCCTGAATACATATTAAGAATCGTAAGGTATTTTTTTGAATAAATTAAAAATCATGTATGGGAACGTTTGTCTCAGATATCAGATTGGAACTCTATTTATAAAAGATCACCTGTTCTAGACATTAAAATCCCTATAAATAGAAGAACAACGCCTCAATCTTCTGAATAAAATTACATATTAAATAATACCTGGAGAACTATAGGTAAGTTGGTCAATAGTATACCAAAACGACTTCTAAGTGTCATTAAAAGTAGAAGGGTTACACGAAACAAATAATATTAATTATTTTACGTAGAGTATATTTAATTTAATATGTTTGATTTTTGTACTTTCAATTATCGCGTTTGAATTGTACTTTAATTTATGAAATACCCATAAAAAATAAATTTTTTCTATATTGTATGTTCTCTATTGTATGTTTTTCTATATTGTATGTTAAATGAATTTTGAAAATATCTAATGTGGGTTTAATTCTCAGCAACATGTTCATATATGCAAGTTACAAATTTACACTTTCAAATGTCGCCCAGTGTACATACAGTGGTTCACAGTCAAAGTGAGCCAGGCTATATTTTTTTAACAAAATTATTAATATCTAATGAAAAGCAAATCTGGTTTAGTCTTGAACATGGGCTGCTAAGTTTTTATTGAATCAAATATGAACTGTTCACATATTTGAAGCTATTCGAAGACACTTCGATATAATCAGTGAACAAAATAGGATTTTAATAAAGCTGGCGCTTTCAAAAACGCAATAACCCAAACCATACAACAAGCATTATAAAGAGGGTTATCTTACAACGTTTCCAAACAGCTTCATTTCCATTCACAGTTCTAGTACAATCTCTGGACTTAATTATTAAAAACTGACACGTACCAAATAGACTAAATTGTGTTTTTCCTGTATAATTTAAAATGCTGAAGAATTTTGTTGTTGTTTTTTATTGATTTTGTAGAGTGTTAAATACACTCTTAAAAACTGTAAAATGTTTAAATTCACTGTATTTTTAAAAGATGAAGTAAAAACTTGATTATGGAGAATAAGGTTGTACAGTTTCTTTTGACGCCCACAGTATATTGACCATAATAAAAATATGAACAACGACAACAAAGGACTGATTACAAAAAGTTGCATGCGTGCATAACCTTTTGAAAAGCTACCTCCGCTAATATGTTATGTATTGTGTTTGCTAATTGAATGTTAAAAATTCTTTAAAAAACAAAAGCACTAAATGATTCTGCATGGAATATGTTAAATTTCCTGGGAATGGCATGCCAGAAAAACCCTAGTTTGTCTGTATGTATGCATTTTTTTTAAAGTCTAGAGGGCAGAACAAATTTTCTTGAATTATTAATAGTGTTCCTGAAAGTAACTACGTATGCCTATATAGATAGCCTTATCTTGAATGTTTAAAATAAAACGATACAAAAAAATGAAAATGGTAACTAAGATAATAAGTAAAGGAGGAGTAGTGATAATGTAAAGTTATTGTCTTGCTAAATATAAACTTCGGTGCATATGCATTATTTAAATAAAAAATGTTATATTGAGCTAATGAATAGTGCGTTAAAAATGTTTAAAATATGTAGTAGACATTTCTAAAGTCGAAATAGGTACATATCAATTCTAAGAAATACTATTCTTAAAAATTCAATATATTCTACTTACCGTTTCTGAAAATTAAAAACGCTGAGTATGAAGCACCTTTATACTTAACGGTGCAGGTTTTTTTGTTGACGGCTCCAACACATTTAAAGGAGACTACCACAAAACTTTCTTTAATAAAATCCACAATAATAATTCCACAATAATAATTTTATTAAAGAAAAGATCTGAAAATACAAATAAAAAAGTATGTATTCACATATTTTTCGAATATATTTTTCGAAAGACACTTACCTTAGGCAATGCAATCGACTCAATTTTGCGTGCCTAAAAAATATTTTAATTACATACATGTACCCTGATTATTGTTCACATTAAGCGTTATTGTAAAGTCAATAAACCATGGAGACGGAAATATTATAGTCTGGACTTGCCTCTTTGTGAGTTGAATTTGCCACTTTGTTGAAATAAAAGGAAATGAACCGTTTAAATGAACAGCATAAAGTCACTTATAAGAGACAACTTACAAAACTTACTCACTTAATTCCAAAATTTAATAAAAACTTTTATAATGTTGCTGGGGAGCTTTATGTACTAATTATTTAATATAAAATATAATTTTCAAAAAATAATTCCATACCGGTCTTTACCACAGACTATATATAGACATGAAAGCAATGAGAGATGTCAAAGCCGAAAATCATATGCTTAACACTTTCATTAGAGGGAGAAAGCAGAACTTTTCAAACATCGGCAAAGTAATGAGTTAGAAGCAAGCACTATAAGCACTTGTTTTCTAACATATTATAGTAAGTATAATAACAGAAAACAAGAAAAAAGAAAAAGTTTGCGAAAAAATTTTTATTACAAATTTTTATTAAAAGCTTTTGTAAAATTGAAGAAAAAATTAAAATTTTGGGTAAGTATAATAAAATTATATAGTCTGTAAGTAAAATAGCCCAAAATAAATAACATTCCTTTATCTTTGCTTCTTTTAAAGATAATATAATTGGACTTTGCACGTCAATTTAGGACACACATTCAAAATTCTGCAAAAGATATGAAGAGGATTGGACAAATGGTCATGCCACCACACAGTTAGGTGAAGTTAAGTGAATTTTCTTGTTTGCATATCTGCAACAGCGTCCAAAAAGTTAAGGAAGAACCTTCAATATTTGCCATAAGAAAAAACTGAGCTAAACCAATTATGAGTTACATTCATTTACTGATGCTGAATGCTATGAAGAAGATACTGCTCAATATCTCTACAGCACATAGTCTTCTTGTGTCTGGGAAATGAAAACTTGGCTTATGTGAGGGCTAAATATTTCAGTGGATTAAATTTTCCACCACAATACAAGTCAAAATTGCTTAAAGGCAAAAGCATTTGAAAACTACCAGTCGGGTAATGGCTCTGCTGCATGAACAGTTGTATGCTCTGTACGTAGGAACAATGGTAATGGTGGAATGCAGCGTATATGTACGTGCAAACAGAGATGACAACGATCTGGCGGAATAAAGAGCTAATTTTCAATGTAGGACTGAAGCTATCCCGAACAGCCTCAATCCATTATTGATCCGAAGATGGATGTGGCGATTTTTTTAAATTGTTTAATCTTTTTGTTGCCAGAAACAATAAAAGAAATTATTAAAAATAAATTAGAACCATTTTTTTTTTTTTCAAAAAGTTACAAATTAAAGTTGTAAGTATAAAAAAAAACTAAAACAAATATTGAAGGTCAGAGATAAAGGTATCTATATCTGTTCCTTATAATTGGGATTGGCACGTTGATTTAGTTGGCATATTCCAACCTGATTGGATAAGCGGTAAAGTGAATTTTCATTTTGGTATATATTTACGTTTAAGGTTTAAGTTTCTAAGTTGGGTGCAGAGCACCACGTAGTTAACACAAATGATTAGACAAAAAGTGGGTAGAATCGGGTAAGTGCGATCATAAAAACTAAATATTTTTGTATATATTGAGATTATAGACCGTTAATACAAATCGATTTGTGTAATGTGTTATTATTATTATTATTATTATTATTATTATTATTATTATTATTATTATTATTATTATTATTATTATTATTATTATTATTATTATTATTATTATTATTATTATTATTATTATTATTATTATTATTATTATTATTATTATTATTATTATTATTATTATTATTATTATTATTATTATTATTATTATTATTATTATTATTATTATTATTATTATTATTATTATTATTATTATTATTATTATTATTATTATTATTATTATTATTATTATTATTATTATTATTATTATTATTATTATTATTATTATTATTATTATTATTATTATTATTATTATTATTATTATTATTATTATTATTATTATTATTATTATTATTATTATTATTATTATTATTATTATTATTATTATTATTATTATTATTATTATTATTATTATTATTATTATTATTATTATTATTATTATTATTATTATTATTATTATTATTATTATTATTATTATTATTATTATTATTATTATTATTATTATTATTATTATTATTATTATTATTATTATTATTATTATTATTATTATTATTATTATTATTATTATTATTATTATTATTATTATTATTATTATTATTATTATTATTATTATTATTATTATTATTATTATTATTATTATTATTATTATTATTATTATATTATTATTATTATTATTATTATTATTATTATTATTATTATTATTATTATTATTATTATTATTATTATTATTATTATTATTATTAATTATTATTATTATTATTATTATTATTATTATTATTATTATTATTATTATTATTATTATTATTATTATTATTATTATTATTATTATTATTATTATTATTATTATTATTATTATTATTATTATTATTATTATTATTATTATTATTATTATTATATTATTATTATTATTATTATTATTATTATTATTATTATTATTATTATTATTATTATTATTATTATTATTATTATTATTATTATTATTATTATTATTATTATTATTATTATTATTATTATTATTATTATTATTATTTATTATTATTATTATTATTATTATTATTATTATTATTATTATTATTATTATTATTATTATATTATATTATTATTATTATTATTATTATTATTATTATTATTATATTATTATTATTATTATTATTATTATTATTATTATTATTATTATTATTATTATTATTATTATTATTATTATTATTATTAATTATTATTATTATTATTATTATTATTATTATTATTATTATTATTATTATTATTATTATTATTATTATTATTATTATTATTATTATTATATTATTATTATTATTATTATTATTATTATTATTATTATTATTATTATTATTATTATTATTATTATTATTATTATTATTATTATATTATTATTATTATTATTATTATTATTATTATTATTATTATTATTATTATTATTATTATTATTATTATTATTATTATTTATTATTATTATTATTATTATTATTATTATTATTATTATTATTATTATTATTATTATTATTATTATTATTATTATTATTATTATTATTATTATTATTATTATTATTATTATTATTATTATTATTATTATTATTATTATTATTATTATTATTATATTATTATTATTATTATTATTATTATTATTATTATTATTATTATTATTATTATTATTATTATTATTATTATTATTATTATTATTATTATTATTATTATTATTATTATTATTATTATTATTATTATTATTATTATTATTATTATTATTATATTATTATTATTATTATTATTATTATTATTATTATTATTATTATTATTATTATTATTATTATTATTATTATTATTATTATTATTATTATTATTATTATTATTATTATTATTATTATTATTATTATTATTATTATTATTATTATTATTATTATTATTATTATTATTATTATTATTATTATTATTATTATTATTATTATTATTATTATTATTATTATTATTATTATTATTATTATTATTATTATTATTATTATTATTATTATTATTATTATTATTATTATTATTATTATTATTATTATTATTATTATTATTATTATTATTATTATTATTATTATTATTATTATTATTATTATTATTATTATTATTATTATTATTATTATTATTATTATATTATTATTATTATTATTATTATTATTATTATTATTATTATTATTATTATTATTATTATTATTATTATTATTATTATTATTATTATTATTATTATTATTATTATTATTATTATTATTATTATTATTATTATTATTATTATTATTATTATTATTATTATTATTATTATTATTATTATTATTATTATTATTATGATTATTATTATTATTATTATTATTATTATTATTATTATTATTATTATTATTATTATTATTATTATTATTATTATTATTATTATTATTATTATTATTATTATTATTATTATTATTATTATTATTATTATTATTATTATTATTATTATTATTATTATTATTATTATTATTATTATTATTATTATTATTATTATTATTATTATTATTATTATTATTATTATTATTATTATTATTATTATTATTATTATTATTATTATTATTATTATTATTATTATTATTATTATTATTATTATTATTATTATTATTATTATTATTATTATTATTATTATTATTATTATTATTATTATTATTATTATTATTATTATTATTATTATTATTATTATTATTATTATTATTATTATTATTATTATTATTATTATTATTATTATTATTATTATTATTATTATTATTATTATTATTATTATTATTATTATTATTATTATTATTATATTATTATTATTATTATTATTATTATTATTATTATTATTTATTATTATTATTATTATTATTATTATTATTATTATTATTATTATTATTATTATTATTATTATTATTATTATTATTATTATTATTATTATTATTATTATTATTATTATTATTATTATTATTATTATTATTATTATTATTATTATTATTATTATTATTATTATTATTATTTATTATTATTATTATTATTATTATTATTATTATTATTATTATTATTATTATTATTATTTATTATTATTATTATTATTATTATTATTATTATTATTATTATTATTATTATTATTATTATTATTATTATTATTATTATTATTATTATTATTATTATTATTATTATTATTATTATTATTATTATTATTATTATTATTATTATTTATTATTATTATTATTATTATTATTATTATTATTATTATTATTATTATTATTATTATTATTATTATTATTATTATTATTATTATTATTATTATTATTATTATTATTATTATTATTATTATTATTATTATTATTATTATTATTATTATTATTATTATTATTATTATTATTATTATTATTATTATTATTATTTATTATTATTATTATTATTATTATTATTATTATTATTATTTATTATTATTATTATTATTATTATTATTATATTATTATTATTATTATTATTATTATTATTATTATTATTATTATTATTATTATTATTATTATTATTATTATTATTATTATTATTATTATTATTATTATTATTATTATTATATTATTATTATTATTATTATTATTATTATTATTATTATTATTATTATTAGTATTATTATTATTATTATTATTATTATTATTATTATTATTATTATTATTATTATTATTATTATTATTATTATTATTATTATTATTATTATTATTATTATTATTATTATTATTATTATTATTATTATTATTATTATTATTATTATTATTATTATTATTATTATTATTATTATTATTATTATTATTATTATTATTATTATTATTATTATTATTATTATTATTATTATTATTATTATTATTATTATTATTATTATTATTATTATTATTATTATTATTATTATTATTATTATTATTATTATTATATTATTATTATTATTATTATTATTATTATTATTATTATTATTATTATTATTATTTATTATTATTATTATTATTATTATTATTATTATTATTATTATTATTATTATTATTATTATTATTATTATTATTTATTATTATTATTATTATATTATTATTATTATTATTATTATTATTATTATTATTATTATTATTATTATTATTATTATTATTATTATTATTATTATTATTATTATTATTATTATTATTATTATTATTATTATTATTATTATATTATTATTATTATTATTATTATTATTATTATTATTATTATTATTATTATTATTATTATTATTATTATTATTATTATTATTATTATTATTATTATTATTATTATTATTATTATTATTATTATTATTATTATTATTATTATTATTATTATTATTATTATTATTATTATTATTATTATTATTATTATTATTATTATTATTATTTATTATTATTATTATTATTATTATTATTATTATTATTATTATTATTATTATTATTATTATTATTATTATTATTATTATTATTATTATTATTATTATTATTATTATTATTATTATTATTATTATTATTATTATTATTATTATTAGTATTATTATTATTATTATTATTATTATTATATTATTATTATTATTATTATTATTATTATTATTATTATTATTATTATTATTATTATTATTATTATTATTATTATTATTATTATTATTATTATTATTATTATTATTATTATTATTATTATTATTATTATTATTATTATTATTATTATTATTATTATTATTATTATTATTATTATTATTATTATTATTATTATTATTATTATTATTATTATTATTATTATTATTATTATTATTATTATTATTATTATTATTATTATTATTATTATTATTATTATTATTATTATTATTATTATTATTATTATTATTTTTATTATTATTATTATTATTATTATTATTATTATTATTATTATTATTATTATTATTATTATTATTATTATTATTATTATTATTATTATTATTATTATTATTATTATTATTATTATTATTATTATTATTATTATTATTATTATTATTATTATTATTATTATTATTATTATTATTATTATTATTATTATTATTATTATTATTATTATTATTATTATTATTATTATTATTATTATTATTATTATTATTCTTATTATTA
Source organism: Wohlfahrtia magnifica (assembly GCA_023159175.1). NCBI lineage: Eukaryota > Metazoa > Arthropoda > Insecta > Diptera > Sarcophagidae > Wohlfahrtia > Wohlfahrtia magnifica. Next base: position 67,259 of record JAKWBJ010000403.1, on the reverse strand, counting down.
TTATTATTATTATTATTATTATTATTATTATTATTATTATTATTATTATTATTATTATTATTATTATTATTATTATTATTATTATTATTATTATTATTATTATTATTATTATTATTATTATATTATTATTATTATTATTATTATTATTATTATTATTATTATTATTATTATTATTATTATTATTATTATTATTATTATTATTATTATTATTATTATTATTATTATTATTATTATTATTATTATTATTATTATTATTATTATTATTATTATTATTATTATTATTATTATTATTATTATTATTATTATTATTATTATTATTATTATTATTATTATTATTATTATTATTATTATTATTATTATTATTATTATTATTATTATTCTTATTATTATTATTATTATTATTATTATTATTATTATTATTATTATTATTATTATTATTATTATTATTATTATTATTATTATTATTATTATTATTATTATTATTATTATTATTATTATTATTATTATTATTATTATTATTATTATTATTATTATTATTATATTATTATTATTATTATTATTATTATATTATTATTATTATTATTATTATTATTATTATTATTATTATTATTATTATTATTATTATTATTATTATTATTATTATTATTATTATTATTATTATTATTATTATTATTATTATTATTATTATTATATTATTATTATTATTATTATTATTATTATTATTATTATTATATTATTATTATTATTATTATTATTATTATTATTATTATTATTATTATTATTATTATTATTATTATTATTATTATTATTATTATTATTATTATTATTATTATTATTAATTATTATTATTATTATTATTATTATTATTATTATTATTATTATTATTATTATTATTATTATTATTATTATTATTATTATTATTATTATTATTATTATTATTATTATTATTATTATTATTATTATTATTATTATATTCTTATTATTATTATTATTATTATTATTATTATTATTATTATTATTATTATTATTATTATTATTATTATTATTATTATATTATTATTATTTATTATTATTATTATTATTATTATTATTATTATATTATTATTATTATTATTATTATTATTATTATTATTATTATTATTATTATTATTATTATTATTATTATTATTATTATTATTATTATTATTATTATTATTATTATTATTATTATTATTATTATTATTATTATTATTATTATTATTATTATTATTATTATTATTATTATTATTATTATTATTATTATTATTATTATTATTATTATTATTATTATTATTATTATTATTATTATTATTATTATTATTATTATTATTATTATTATTATTATTATTATTATTATTATTATTATTATTATTATTATTATTATTATTATTATTATTATTATTATTATTATTATTATTATTATTATTATTATTATTATTATTATTATTATTATTATTATTATTATTATTATTATTATTATTATTATTATTATTATTATTATTTATTATTATTATTATTATTATTATTATTATTATTATTATTATTATTATTATTATTATTATTATTATATTATTATTATTATTATTATTATTATTATTATTATTATTATTATTATTATTATTATTATTATTATTATTATTATTATTATTATTATTATTATTATTATTATTATTATTATTATTATTATTATTATTATTATTATTATTATTATTATTATTATTATTATTATTATTATTATTATTATTATTATTATTATTATTATTATTATTATATTATTATTATTATTATTATTATTATTATTATTATTATTATTATTATTATTATTATTATTATTATTATTATTATTATTATTATTATTATTATTATTATTATTATTATTATTATTATTATTATTATTATTATTATTATTATTATTATTATTATTATTATTATTATTATTATTATTATTATTTATTATTATTATTATTATTATTATTATTATTATTATTATTATTATTAATTATTATTATTAATTATTATTATTATTATTATTATTATTATTATTATTATTATTATTATTATTATTATTATTATTATTATTATTATTATTATTATTATTATTATTATTATTATTATTATTATTTATTATTATTATTATTATTATTATTATTATTATTATTATTATTATTATTATTATTATTATTATTATTATTATTATTATTATTATTATTATTATTATTATTATTATTATTATTATTATTATTATTATTATTATTATTATTATTATTATTATTATTATTATTATTATTATTATTATTATTATTATTATTATTATTATTATTATTAATTATTATTATTATTATTATTATTATTATTATTATTATTATTATTATTATTATTATTATTATTATTATTATTATTATTATTATTATTATTATTATTATTATTATTATTATTATTATTATTATTATTATTATTATTATTATTATTATTACCTAATTCCACTTCAAGGTTCACTATATTAAAAGGACATTTTTAATTACAAGCCATATTTGGCGTAGCATAATAGCTGTAATCCAAAATGACAACAAAAAGTTCTACTGTGCATATTATTATATAAAAATTAGAGTCAGTTAATATGTGTATAGAATTTCATTATGAGTAAATACATTATGACTTAAGTGTTTATTTCTAAATATATTATAAGCTGGACAAATGCCACTAAAATGGAATGTTCTTTAAAATCCATGCATATTAGAGATTGTGCATATAGAATATGATGGAAGGGAGTGGAAGCCTCGCCAAACGTAGCACACTTGAACACTCATAGCGGCCCGTTGTGAAACCACATGACGCGTTGTCCCTGACCTATTCTCCAGAGGCCTGGTGATCAAACAGATAAGCCACACGGAAGTACTTCCCTAGATAAGATCTGAAACCAGCCACTGTCTATTGACCCGATTTCAAGTATCAATAGCCCAAATAAGCCATCAAGAAAGGAAGAGACCAGTGTGAGAAATATCCGCCTACAAGAGACGGTATTGGCAAATAAAGTGAACCACAGTCTCTTCCTCCTCAGGCAATTCACATCCACAATAAAAGTCATTTGCAGGTACGCGTAGCCTCCGTGCCTTTCCATGGAGATGCTCCTACGGTCCAGTTTGAACTGTTGATTAGTACGCTTCATTTTCAATCCGGAACAGGTGAGCCTGGCAATAAATCAAGAGTAACATTCCGCCCAGGCACTTTCAGCGTTCGACATATACCTTCGCTTGATCGCAAGCTTAACGGAGATAAGAGGCACACTAACCCATAGCCAAGTTGGCCTACCAACTTAACTTGGTGTCAAGAATAGGGCCCTGTTATTTAACAGTAGGACTCAAGCTAAGCCTGGTCTCATTCGCACTGGGCAACGAAAATTGAGGCATCTTATACCTCCTAGTGAATAGCATTGCATCGGTTTTACAAGGGTTCACACTAAGTCCGAAATCCCTGCACCATTCAGAAACAGTCCTCAGGGAGCTTGTCCGACAGTGTCTGCGAGCAAATGCCAGGCACTGCAACGGCGATATCATCCGCGTTAGCGACAATCCTATCGCCAAAGGAGACAAGTCTAGTAAGGAGCATGTTAACCGCAAGGTCCCAGAGAAGCGGAGACAGGAGTCCCTCCTTTGGGACACCCCTGCTGACCGTTCTCTAACGCTGTATGTCCCCGAAGGAGCTCGATTAAAGTGACCAAGCTATTATCGAAGCTGAAGTCCCGTAGAGCCTGGATTATTGAATAAGGGCAAAGATTATTGAAAGCGCTATCAATATCGATGAAGATGGCAAGCGTATAATGATCCCTCCACCTGCGAGATCAACGAATGAAGTGCTGTCTCCACTGATCTGCATATTAAATATGCATAATTAGAGGCAGATAAAAGTAAAGGACTAATAGAGTTCCTATAATGGAGGTCAAGAACTCTTTCTAGTGTCTTCAAGGGAAAAGAATTGAGGATAGTGTGTATCAGACAGACTGACGACCGTCGTCATTCCGGCCACTACCTTGGTACTCCTCTAGCACAGGGGAATGTAAATGTTAATAAAACAAGCATTATAAATATCTAATAGCCAGGGAAGGATAAGATATTTCCCATATTGGATATCAGTCGGAATAGTACCGTCCGGTTCAGTTGATTTGAAAGGTTCATATGACAGCCGGCCGTAGATGCAACATCCAGATCATCAGCAATACCCATAAGAGGATTGCTACCCGGGATGTGGGTATCAAGAAGCAGATCGAGCGTTTCGTCGATCGAGGTAGTCAAACTTCCATTAGACCTATGAATATTATCGAGAGATCTGCCAGAGGAACTCAAGACCATGCGAAGCCGACTAGTCACAATAGAAGACTCGACGCTCTCGCAGAAGGTCCTCCATGAGGGTTTTTTTCGCACGCCTTAAAGCGTATTTCAGTTCCTTCTTCGTGATCTTATAGAGTTCCCATTCACCGGTTTTCTTGACTCTAGTAAAAAGCCTGCCGCAGAGACGGCGAAGATCCTCAACTTCTACTATCCACCAAGGAGGCCTAGGCCTTCCTCTGTACTCGGAATGCCTCGTCGAGGATGCAGCCGCCATTTTAATTGCAGTAGATAAAATTTCCGCCGCTTCTTCAATATCCGAACAATTACGGATAGGAGGAGGAGAGACCAACCAGTTCCCTCCCATATTGATAGACATGGTGATGTCTCTGTGATTCGAGAAGGAAAATTCGGCAAATACCTACCAGTTCCTAATAATTTCAGAACAATGTCCATTAACTAGGGTGATGTACAATACCTCCCTCCTCTTCACAGTGGAAATGGTTGATTCATCACCATGATTAGCAATACTCAAATTAGTTGATACAATAAAATTAAAAAGACACTCAAATATTTCATTGGTACCCGAGCTTACCACACCTCGTGATGTGCGTTTGCGTTGCAGCCAATTATTACTGAAGTACCCGCTTCATGTGCCTCTGTAACTAGTTTGCCCACGTGTTCTTGGGGGAGATTAAGACCATAATCGTGTGCGAATTACGATGATACTAACCAGAGAGATCCATTGACTTGATCGATCACCATTGACACGGTGTCCTTGTCGCTGAACCTGTGAAGTGGAAAAGCAATAATAGAGGCCCTGACCATAATACAGACCCTGGGCCTACCTTTGTCGTGAATATACAGACTGCAAACCTTGTCATTTATGATCAATGGTTCTTGGGCAATTCTGAGCGCCCAGTTCTCTCTGGTAAGATGTAGGAGCAAAGCCACCGAAGCGACTTTGGAGCGATGAAGATTAATTTGGGTGACCCTCAGGATCTATGGCCACCGTCTAATCGGCATCCTCATCCGACAGCGAAGAGACAATACCTGTCTCAATCTCCATCGCGCTGAAGAGGTTCTCATCTAGCTCAGAATATGAGATCCGACTGAAGGAATAGCGCTGTGAGGAAATGCTATCCCCGTCATCAGACGCTTCCGTTGTGGCAAGGTCGGAGCTAATCGGTTGCTGAGACGGGGCTCGCATCCCAGCTTGGAGTTGCAAAGTCGGACGAGTATAATTGCTCCGAAACAATAGTTGATCATGTCATCGCGGAACTTGATCAGGAAAAGCGATTGATCATTTATAATGATCTTCGCATTTCAAGTGTTGCCCTTAACCCCACTGACTTTCGCTAACCACTAATCTTCGGTGGGCAGAACAATATTGCTCAACTTCAGAATCTGAAGTATCTCAGCAGGAGAAGAGGGTTCCGCAGGTATATGTGACCTCGACTGAGGACGTTGACGGATCTCATCTAAAGAGATAGCTTCAAGCTTCCCCAACCATGCTGATGGCTACCTTGTGGAGCTCGGCAACTGGGTGAAGGACCAGGGTTTGAATACATGACCATAACAAATTCATTAAATAGGGCCACTTCCACTACCTCCATTGTGCGCAGATACCTGTGCAACCTGTTCAGCTGGCTTTTGCCTCTTTTGTGCTGCACCCGAATTCACAATGAAAGCGTGAGACAGTCATTGACACGTTATCATCTTCCGATAAGAGTGCAGGATCGACCAGATCCAGCTTGGCCAATTTTGGTAGCTGACCTCAGTTTTCTTTACGCCTTAACACTAGCACCCACTTTGGCGGCGATCCAGAAAAGTTTTTGGAAGTTGAGGGGTTATTGTCTTAAACTGGCATTTTCGACCTTTCAACCAACCTCTAACCGCCAGTTGAGGATTTACCCCCGGAGGTAAACTTAGCAGCTGCTGCAGTTGACGGCGTGTAAGCTACCGTATGAGTAGCGGCAGAACCTACCTGCGGGTTTAGGCTGGGAGCCCCTGAGTCTAGGGGCTGAGGTAGCGCAGATCGGAGGTTGCCGGGAAAACGTCTTGCAAGGATGTGCGCGGATTTTGGGTATTCTTTTTTTTAAGTATCCATAAAAATGTAGGTCCCCCTCAAAGCCGCTATCCAATGCCCGAATGTGTATTTATTATAATGGTTCTATGGTTATCATTGAAACAGGGAGGCCTTGCGAGAGTTGGCACCGACCTTCATGAGAATTGGTGTTCAGAGCCAGACGAACCTGCACCACCAACTTAACGGCGACGGGCAGAGGAACGTACTTTGAGGCCTACCAAAATTTTAACATGACGGAGGCAGTTGGATCCTTACTGGAGCCGTTCACACCCAGTTACCCATCCCGGTACTACTTGTTCCAGAACACTACAACCACCAGACCGGGTCGATATAGTCAAAATGATGACATAGTAATAATCCGTGGACAGAAGGAAGGTCGTGCCCAATGATGATAACGATCGCTTCTGTATGCGTTTTCAGATAGCAGCACTGTACTAAGTGATAATCCTGTGCTTAAGTCCCCCGAACACACATACATAAAACAGACCGTCAGTGTTGCTTACTTTTGCCATGCGCAAGTGCAAGTCATAAGGAAGTACTGGGCAAGTCCCAGATTGGAGGGTAGGAAAAACTTCCAAAAAACTCAGACTTGAGCACGTTACCGGTGGCTGCCACTCGAAGGCTGTAAATCTTCTTGTGTGGTTGCCCATTGACTCCCTTATTGATCAACACCTGACCACCGATTGTGCATATACCATCAGTATTGCTCTTGAAACATCTACCGTTCGGATTTAGTAGCCCACCTTTAACCATTTTAATTAGCTCGAGATGAAAAATCAGCAGTGAGTTCAGATGTTATTTAAAAACCAAGATGTGGATTAGGATTGTGAAATTGATAATTAGAAGCAAGAATAGCGAAATCATTTTTGTCTTTTAATTCCATCAATCTTATAACTTATTTCCAATATATAAGTTAAAAGAAAAAACGTTATGGTCATTGTTGAGTTACAAAAGAACTGACTTTATTATTTTTTTTTTAATGATATTATAAGTAAAAATAAAATAATTACAAATTTTGCTTACAACTAAAAATACAATAATAAAAAAATACAAGCAGGACTACAATCAGGAGGGGAAAACTACAGTTTATTACACAAACTAGTGCATTCTTTTGCCCAGAATACGTTCAGCTCAATAACTTTTTGTGCCATTATATGCGTCAGTCGTAGGAAACTAAATGATAATATTTTATTTATGTAACAAAAATGAATCTTTATAGCTCAAATAAATAAGGAATGAAACTAGTTCCCAAATACAGCATATAGTTGGGAGTTGTATAGGGTCCGCCAAATAATTTTTTTTTTAATGCTATAAAAAAACTACTGAATATGTTCTTAAATTTCTTTTTTTATTTGAAAGTACAATCCTTCCGGTTAATAATGGAAAATAATTTCATTCAAATGGCTGCCTCGGCTGGCCATGCAGTCGCCTACACGATCGGTCCAATTTTTAAGCACATTATCGATTGTGTGCAGCTGTATTTCACCAATGACTTCACGAATATTGTCCTTTAAAGCGTCAATTGTCTCTGGCTTGTTGGCGTAACACTTGTCTTTGACGGCACCTCACAAATAATAGTCCTACTGTGTCAAATCGCAGCTCCGAGGCGGCCAAACGCCATCAGCTCTGCGGATGATAATGCGATTTTCAAAAACAGGGCGCAAAACATCGAGTGTAGCTTCGGCTGTGTGGCACGTAGCGCCGTCCTGTTGAAACCAAATGTTGCTAATATCCTCCTCTTCAATTTTTGTGAACAGAAATTCATTCAACATGGCCCGATAACGATCGCCATTGATTGTAACGGCCACTCTTTGTTCATTTTTGAAGAAAAATGGCCCAATTATGCCTCTGGACCAAAATCCGCACCAAACAGTGACTCGTCTTGGGTGTATCGGCTTTTCAATGTATGCGTGCGGGTTTTCTGTGCCCCAAATGCGACAATTTTGCTTGTTTACATACCCGATCAAAATGAGCTTCATCTGAAAAGATGATTTTTATGGCAAAATCGGCATCTTCTGTAAGTCGATCGTAGACCCAGATTCCCAGCGTTGTTCAAGCGTATACACAACCATATTCGTTCAGCGAAAGGATAAAACTAATTATCTGTTAAATCAGACATGAGCTAAGTGTTACCATTCACGAAATAAGCACTAGTTGAAAAAAAAAACGTTAGATGGCGGTTTAGAAGGAAAGTACAACATTTTTTTGATGAAATAACGAAATAATTTTTCCACATCATCGTATTTTTTAAAACCCTAGACTTCTGCAGCATACAATATTACAGACTTAGGCCCGGCTTAAAATATTTTTAATGTGTTTTTCTTAGATATTTTCGTATGATTTCTATATTTGGACCAGCTGGAGGAATGTCAATTTTAGAAGCAGAAAGCTTGTTACGTAAATGTTTAATAAAGGACAGATTGTAAGATATCAACACCAAGATATATGTAGCTGTTAACCACTTCAATATTAATACGCTCAAAATGCAACTTTAAACCCATGAATATGCTTGGACCGAAAGACAAGTATTTTCGATTTAGCCAAATTTATTTTTAAGCCCATAGTTCACAATATTTTTGTAGATTATCAATCATTTATGTATAATAAACATAATACTGGGCTAAGAATACAACCTTTTTTTACCCAGATTCTACGGGCAAATATTTAGAAAATGTAGTACCATCACATATTCTACTTTCTGTATTTGCATATAAAGCTTTGAGTAATCTTATAATTTTGGAAGATAGGCCTTTGAAAGATAAATTGTAAAACAAACTGTTTTTGGGTATCGTGGCAAAAGCGCAGGAAAAATCAACAAAAAAGCATAAGTGTGCTTATTATTCAATTTGTTTAAATTCACAATATTTACAAGGTGGAAGATATTATCAATTGTTGAATAATCCTTTCTAAACCCAGCTTGGAACTCATTTAAGATATTGTTTTTTATGAGCCACACACGATCCAATATAATAGAATTAAAATTTTGCAGATGGTGTCCATCAACGATAAGCCCCTATAATTTTTTGGTAAGTTCAGATCACCTTTCTTAAGTAATGTAATCAGGATTGATTGTTTTAATGACAATAAAATTTTTCCCAAAGGAATAAACTGTTGAAAACCATCAGTATTTCGTTTAAGTAGCAGCGGGGACCATATTTATAAAATTCGTACCGAATACCATTTTGACCTCGTGATTTGTTTTGTTTCAGTTTCTTAATAATAGCATATAATAATATTATAATGCACATAATGCAAAAGGAGCATCTAGAAAAGCATCAACAAAGCAAGGCAAATAATAATTTAATTATTATCACGTTTTCGTAAAACAGCAAAATGTAAAAGAAAGTCATGATCACTTAGATTTCCTTTAGATACTTGAGCACGAGATGTTAAAGAATTTGATGGATTCCACCATTCTTTGCTGCATTTAACATTATCTTGTTTCTTACGATTTTGATTATAAAACGTTAACTTTTTTCATAAACTAACTGCAAAAATTTCAACCTTAATGTATAATAACGCAATTTTTTACAATTTTTATTATTATTTCTATAGATATTCAAATTACTATGCATAGTAGATCGAAGACGAAAATATTTCCAATCAAATCATTCACGCTTTGGTTCGTAATACGTTTTAAAAGTAGTTAGCTAGCTTTATTTTATTTAAGCGACTGATGTAATCATTTCATCAACTAACATATTAGTGTGCAGTAAGTGATTACTTGAGAGTGCTTTAAGGTTTCTGTTATATTGAACAACTTTTCCAATGTTTTTATTTTTTTTTTCCATTGTTTTTTATTTTTAAGCATAACGGCATATGGTCAAAATATGGTTTAGACGCCACTTTGAAATCATCAACATATTGTAGTAAGTTATACGAACGAATACAATAACCAATAACAGAGCTACCCCTAACTCCACAAAAGCTGTAATTTCTCATAGCATCATTAACTGTTCTGCTATTTATAACAATTCCACCTATATTCTCAATTAGGTTCATTAGTTGTTTTCCTTGAGCATTAATCGTTTTATCTTTGGACTGTCTAGTTGTTAATATGTGGTACATCTCGTAGTAAATATTGGTCCAATTTTTGCATTACACCAAGTCGGGCATTTAGTCCTACTTATAGGACTAAAATCTTGTAAGAAAACTTCAAACTTCTCCATCTACATGTTGTGCAGTTTAAATACTGAAGAATAAAGTAAAATACATATGTCATTTATAATTTTAGCAGACAGTAGTATATTGTTTTGAATGCAAGTAAACTTTAAAAATATTTTTTCTGAATCTCATTATTAAAACCGTATAAACAACCACCCGACCAGATTTATTTATGTGTTTTTGGTGAGCAAACCAATATAAGCAATAGTTTTGTAAATACGAGGCAAAATAATTTTCTTTATCAGATAACACGTACATAAGTTGAAAACAAGAAGTATCAAAATTATTAATATAACTTTAAAATTACCAAAATTAAAAGAATTTTGTAGATTTGCTATATTATAAGATATTAAATGGCACATATCGAATTGTTGTGATGTTATTGTACTCTTATAATTATTGTTATAATTCTAACTTAAATAAGCTTCTAAAGTACATCCACATTCAGCAAATAGCTTCTTTAAATATTCAGCATCATTTTCAGACAGCGCCAGCATCATTTTCAGAAGCAAAATTTCTTATAGTTTATACTATTTCTTTTAAAATACAAATTAGTTAATTTCGCAAAATGTCAAGAAAGAAAATGCAATGTAAACTTACGACGAAATATAAAGTAGGCTTAGGTAGTTCGCGTACGACCTAGTGCAATTGAACTACTCACACAAGTGAGCTAAGAGAGTCGGTCATTACAATGAGTCTTTTTAGCTCCGTAGTTTGTTCGGTCGTTTTTCTTTCATGTTTCTTTTTCGTGCATGATTCTTTTTCGTTCATAATTCTCTTCAGTTCGTGTGTCTTTTTTCATGTTATATGAAAAGAACAAGCGTTGGTAAGCTACTCTGAAAATAACATATACAATCAGTGTTGCCAGACAATGAGCTCTATTAGCTCCGTAGCTCATGTTTCTTTTTGTTTATGTTTCTTTTTCGTTCATAATTGTTTCGTTGATATTAATATTAATTAGCAAATAATATATATAAGCAATGTTGTCACAATCTTAATATGTGAATTAAGCAAAGGAAATATTAATATATTATGTTAAAAACTATATTGTCAATTTTTTCTTTTTATAAATAAATAAATAAATAAATAAACAATGGAAAACTCTTATGAAAAAGTTATAAAACGAACACAATTGATTTTGATCTGTTTTCCCTCTATTCATTTAAAATATGTCTTTTGTCTCGCTGACTTTAATTTTTCAAAAAAATATAAAAATGGAAAAACGAATTTGTACAGAGAATATTACATTAATTTTGAGCTTCACTTAAAGAAATTATTAATTCAATGACATTTATGAAAAAATCAGTTAAAACCCTGGCAATAAAATAATGAAAACTGCCTGAAATGCTAGTGTGCATTTGTAAATTTGTGACAAATAACCTTTTATATATACATATGTACCTGCAATAACATGTTATTGCAAATTCTTAATTATTAAAAAATCAATGATCAGTCAAAGTTGGTTGTGGGAACGGCTGCGGCCGTGGTGAAATTGTATAAGGTGAAGTTGCTAGTCCGGCTGATTGCTCTTTTGCGTTCAAATGCTGTCGACAGTTTTTCTTGCGCAGCAGAGACTTATTAAAAAGGATAATCCAAGGATATCGTTAAACTATATCTTATTGAAAAAAAAACATGCTGCAAAATGCATTAAAAAATAGTATATATATAATTATGTGTAAATATTCAATGTTTATAGTTGAACAACGTCCAGAAAGTGAAATATTTGAAAATTAAAGTTTTTAAGAAAATATAATAATAAATGCGAATTCAACTGAGTACTGAACTAAGTGCACGACCTAGTTCATATAAATGAGCTGAACTAAAAAGTCTAGTATAAATTTGAGCTTATTGAAGGTTTAAAGTAGCTGCAATAAAAGTTTCAAATTCATAAACGGTTGTTAACAGCTTTATCACACTGTTTCTCATTTATGAATAAAAATTTTTGATTTTTGGACAGTTAGTGTGTATTAATAACTTTTCCAAATTTAATTTACAGCTTTCATTCATTAAATAATTCCTAATAAAACATGACTTCCAAGGTAATCTAATGGAACGTTAACATTTACAAAAATAATTAAAATTAATTAACTACATTGATGAAAAGTACAGACCTAAAGTTTTCTAATTATAAGAAACACACACTATAACTCAATATTTCTCGTCGCTATAAGTTAGTCTATGTATTCTACCAATACTTCAACGACCCGTTATGGAGGAGTTGCTCGGTTAGTCCACAATTTGTATAACACAGACCCATAGCACTAGCAAACGACTTCGACTCAACTGCCTGTAATTCAATCCAAAAGAAATATTCAAAAGGAATATCTTATCCAATATCAATATACCAACGCTAGTTACAAAGACAGGCACACTTCTTGGGGATCGTCTACAATCAATAACAGGAAAAAGGTACACTTCAACACCTATATAGACTTAATTTCCTGTTCCTCTTCATTGGTCCGCATATCGAATGGAACATAGAAAGCACACTAAATGGAAAAGACCATTTTTCAATTTTGATATCACTTTTCGACCAAACGGGCAATAGAGAATCTTTCACTTTCAAGTCCAAATTTAAATTTGAAAAGGCAAGCTGGCCAGCCTACCTGGCCTTTTGTAGTGAATTCGAAAATGAAAGAGAAATAAGTTTAAATATTAATAAGGAAGAAGCAGACATTAGGAATATAATACTAGAATCCTCAAATATTTCCATTCCTCAGGCATATTTCTGTAATGACTACGAAGTTGCCCGGTGGAACTCTGAACTAACAACCTTAAAAGAAATAAGAATAAATTTTAGAACGCTTCTAAATAGAATATGATTACAAAGAGTTTAATCAATTACAAGAGGGCTAAGACCATTTTAAAGTGTAAAATAACGTTAACCAAAAGAGATCAGTTTTAAATTTTACATCCCTAAATAAAATATGGTCCAACATAAGAATTTTCACTGTAAATAAAGAAATGACAAACATACACTGTATTGAATCTTTGAGCTTACTAGACAACATTCTTACTAACTACGCAGATATTTTCACAGAATATGAAACAAAGTCAAACATACGCTGTATTGCAGGTGAAATGTAAAACTCCTGGCACTGTTCGAATATCATACCCAAGGATATAGCAAATGCAATTCAAAATGAAACAACGTTTGCTTAAACTTTACAATAATATCTTACGAAATTATCTTTCTTAAGTCGTCAAATATAACATGGTTTTATTCATTTATAAATCAGGAAAAGACAAAACATCCCTCACCTCATGAAGTCCAATCTCTTTGAAATCCTGCTGAAACATTGGACAAAATGATAGAATATGGTCTTTGGTGATTTTTATTAAAATATAAACTGCTCAACGTATATCAACTTGTATTCATTCGTTAAAAATCTACAACAGACAGCCTACTCTTTATAGATTACAATATCACAAATAGTATATCTAAAAGAAGATACACAACAATATTGTGCCAGGATTTTGAAAAGGCTTTTGACAAAATTGTCGAACATACCATAGTTAGTTAGTTAGTTACGACTGGTAGCCAAACATTGATGCAGCTCATTTGGTTCCAATATTGATCACACTGTGATGCCCATAGAAGATAGCGTTCAAACGGGCCTACATGTCCGCATCCCGGATCAAACGGAACCAATCAGACACATGCGCAAAAGAAGAGATCCCACTGATACTCAAATCAGCCAGGTCTAATATAGCACGCAGAAACGGACTAGCAAACAAAGTAGTCTTAATATTCGAAAGATTTGGACACTGGCACAAGAAATGCTCAACGGTAAACCGTTAATGACAGCCACCAGAATTCGTAGCCTATGTCGCATCCCCATAATAGAGTCCGAGGGAGCCCGATCGTACAGGGGGCAGATTTGTCTTAATACAGAGCACGTGGGTTTATTGTCCCACCCCAACTATGCCCTTCCGAACATGTACCGCAGAACCAGAAATCTGCAAGAGGAAAGTGGCATCCCAACTAAATGATCAATCTCCTCGTTATCGAGGAGAGAGCCCACTCTCGCCAGTTCGTCTGCCACACAGTTCCCCGGGTGTCAGAGTGACCCATTACGTAAATAATCTCCAGGTCTGAATGTCTAGCCATCTCGTTCAGAGATGCACGGCATTCACACACCAGTCGCGATGTCGAGCAGATACCGGATAGCGCCCTGATCGCTGCCTGATCGGATGTCAACGTTATATATCCTATAGTACATCAACCAGTCCGCTGCTCTGTTTTTCGCCGACACCTCCGCCTGTAAGATACTGCAGAGATCCGGTAGTTTAAAGGATACTCTCACCCCGAATGCAGAAATAAAGACACCACCAACCCATTGCTCAAGAGAACCTGGTCCAATTACCGACTCTGGTGAGATCTTACGCATAACATACTATCCAGGTAGGGTTTGGGTGTACAGTAATCTATCCCATCAGGGATCGTATCCAAATACCGAAAGATTGCAGCATGCCCGTAATCTTTGCCAGATCATGCTCTTACCATCTTCAAACTTATCGCAGACATATTCGCAATCTGTTTAGCCATCAGGTCTACTAGAACCTCATAGGGAAGACAATGACCCTGTTGATCAGGAGTCTCCTTATAAATCTAATCATGGACCAATAAACATTCAGTGCTACCAGATCTGACTTAATTGCGTCCGGTTTCACATTGTTAAAGGCCCCCTCTATATCCAGGAACGCCACTAGAGCATACTCCCTGTGTTCGAGGCCATTTTCAATATACCCCACAAGCGAGTGAAGTGCAAGAGAATCCCACTCTCGCCAGTTCGGGTGCCACACAGTTCCCTCGGGTGTCAGAGTAACCGCATGCCAGAAATCCCTGTCTGACCATGATCTCGTCATCTTCAACCTTCAGGACCTGAGCGCACCTGTAATCATCAGTGCCGCACTTCGCAGAACTCTGTCAAAGATCCTGCTATATGCGGACTTCTCAAGAAACCTCCAGTACACAACCGCACCATACATAAGTCTGGACTTAACTACCGTGTGAAAAATCTAATGGGAATTCCCAGGTCTAGACCCCAGGACTTTCTAGCCACTCTACAGCAAGTGTACTGCGTAACGTTCGCCCTATTCGCCCTCTCGCACGCGTGTTCTGGAGCCAGGAGAGCTTGATGTCGACGGTTACTCTCAGATATCCGACAGCTCCAGTTCAACCCTGGCAGACGCGGTAGTTAAAACGACGGAACTTTGTACCTGAGTGTAAACAGCACCAACTCCGTCTTTCCCGGGTTAACGCTCAGACCACTGTCAGTGCTCCACCGCCTAAGAAGGCCCAGAGATATTTGAAGGCGCTGCGACATTGTGTGGAGAAGTTTTCCCGACACAGCCACAGCAACATCTACCGCATACGTCACAGTCTTATATCGATTAAAATCAAGTCTCACGAGTAGAGTGTTGACGGTCAAATTCAACAGGAGAGGGAAAAGAACTCCTCCTTTTGGCTGACCCCATAGTGAAGAAAATGACCCTGTTGGTCAAGAGTCTCCCTATAAAACTTATCACGGACCCATGAACATTCAGCGCCATCAGAGCCGATCTAATCACATCCGGTAACACATTGTTAAAGGTCCACTCTATATCCAGGAATGTCACTAGAGCATACTCCCTGCGCTCGAGGGCATTTTCAATATACGCCATAAGTGAGTGAAGCGCAGTTTCAACAGATTTGCCTGCCCCTAGTGTAGGCATGTTGGGACGAAGATAATAGTCAGGTTCAATCGTACTGGGAAAATGCAAGTCGACCAACCTTTCCAAAGTCTTCAGAAGAGAAGAAGACAGGCTGATGCGTCTGAAGTCTTTTGGACCCGTATGGGATGTTTTACTCCCCTTCGGAATAAATACCACCCAGCATACAGTCCACGACTCAGGAATATAAGACCATGCCAAGCATGCCTTATAAATAACCATCAGCCAAGGAATCAGTAAATCAGCATTATTCTGAAGATCGGCAGGAATAATGTCATCCGGACCATGGGATTTTTACGGGGCAAAGCCACTCAATTCCCATCTCAGTCCTCTTTTCGTGATTAAAATGTGAGACTCAGTATGACCATATGATTGCCCGCGTGACGCTCTCAGGAAGACTGCCCAGAAAGTGCACACCCAGCAAGACATTCAAAGTCTCCTGTCGGCTTTTGATCCAGCTTCCATATGGCTACTGAATGACCCGGAAGAGTTTGGGACAGGATGTTACGATACTCAATCCAGTCCGTCCTCCTCCTATTTTGAAGTACCCTAGTCCCAGGCGGTCTGACCGCAATCTTAAAGTCAATGTACAGGTCGGAGAACGAGCATTCCCTAGAGACTCTCCATTCTCTAACAAAATCTGAGTGCCTGGAACTGGCCAGCGTCACATCAAGAACCGCCATTCTGTCAGAAAGCACAAAGGTAGGCTCCCTGCCAGTATTCATTGCATATAAACTGCTACAAAGGATATAATCAAAAAAGACTCATCCCTTGCGTTCGTGTCCGAGCTTCCCCAAGCAGTATGGTATCCATTGGCGTCGGCACCAACGATAAGTGGCGTATTGTTCATTGCCGCCGCATTTGTTAAGCCAGGTAACTTGCCGTTTGAAGGAGGTTTAACATGGTCGTGGGCCATATAGCTTGAGACCACGAAAATGGCGAAAGACCTGGTCTTCCAGGGCTCCGCTGGCGTATCCTGATCACAGTAATCAAATAGAATGAAGATACTCAGATTTTTGCTTGCTACAATGCACGATCTGATCTTACCTGACCACGTAAAATGTAGCAGCTTATAGTTATCCGAGCCTAGTCCACAGACCCCATCACCAACTGTACAGGGTCTATGAACCAGTGCCAGATCCACTCCTCTCTCAAAAATACGTAGGAGCAGCGCAGCCGAAGCTACTTTGGAATAGTGAAGGTTAACCTGAGTTACCTTCACCATTGTCTCCTGGGATGACTGTGACGTTAACGTCGTCTTGGTAAGAGTCCAAGAAGGCGTTCTCGTCAATCAAGAGTGTTTATTCTTGGGCGAAAGAACTAGTGGTCTCGTCGCATGACATATCCTCTGGAGCAGAATCCTTATCATTCTGAACCTGTTTTTTTTCTGTCTCCCCGGTAGTCCTGTAGAAAGATCGGCTCGAAGCCGATGGAAATTATCCTCCTGGAGGAACCATTCGATGCGGAGAAGACCCTGGCAGCCATTCAATCATCTGAAGGGATGTCAGGGTTTCGGCAACAGATGAACTCCAGGATCTCCTTATCGGATGGCGAACATACCATAGTCAATCAATATAAGCCCACGCATTACAAAATACATAATTAACTTCATAAATAGTCACAAATCATCTGTTAATATTTGCAATAGACTATCCTCAATATACCCGATACAAAATGGCATCCTGCAAAGTTCTCCTCTCTCTGTAATTTTATTTCTAAAAGCATACAAGGAATTGTGTTCTGTCATCGAACTTAATAAGGAAATAAATTTCACAGCCTACACCACTAAATTTAAAAGTTATCATAATAATTTTGATCATGTGTTCAATAGCATAAATCATTGGTGTAATTTCCCGGGAGTATCGCTGTGCTCTTCCAAATATAAATACATATAAGTATATGCATATGCCGGAAAAAGCAATGCAGATGTAATACTACAACCGAAAACTCCCAATTGACTGAATTGAAAGAACTCAAGGAGCTTATTCTCTACACAAGCAGGAGATATAATTAGAATAAACATAAACATTTATTAGCGAAATAGTAAAATCTTTAAATAGGTCTGTAAGCTTAATAAGGTGCTTGTCAAGTAGCAAACTTAACTGCAGCATACTGAATTTAATTATGATTATTAACGCACACATAATCTAAAAAATAAAATATTCATTACCCTTCTATGGTCATTTATTACTATTCTAAATGCAGTTATTAGAAACGCACATGGGCCTTTCGGTCAAACATACAATCACTTCGAACTCAACATAATAGGCCATAGCGAAATTGGTAAGCTATTTTAGCACTAAGCCTAACCAGTTCGTGGAATATATTATGATTAAAATTAAAAAGTCATTTAAAATTCCATAAATGGAAAATTCCATCAGTCATTGCCAGGGATAAAGGAAATCAGCGATAATATCTATTTAGCGGACTATTTAATACGTAAATCGTAAATACAAGTCTTTACAGGCTAGGTAAGAACCAGCATGGCCCATCGCATTTTCGGACCCTATTTCAGAGCTTACGGGAAAGTATGCGCGAATACAATTTTGTTTATATTGAAGGTGGATAATGTTGTAAGCTTTAGCATTACCGAATTTAATGTAATTACGGTTTCAATTTTACCAACTTACGTAATATGGAGTATGCTCTGACTCCCTGACGGCACTTAAAATGATCAGATATATAAACAATTGCAATATTTATGCAGTATGCATAAGAAACCGTATCATACACGGAAACGAAACCGTATCATACATATATGGACTCTAACATCAAAGGGAATGAATATGCGAATACATTGCTAAGCATGTACTTATTTTTATTTACTTATTTATGTGATAATTTTAGCACATCAAGATAGATATCTTATAAATTAGAGTGCTACTAAGAACGAACATTATAACAAGTTCAAATATTGTAGAATTTGAACCAGTAATTAAAGAAAAATTACAGTCAAATATGAAAAAAGATTCATGGTGCAGGATCAGAAAGGTATAGAAATGAAAATAGTTAGAAAAAAATATTTAATTAGAAATTATTTCACGAACATCTAAATAGTCTATACAAAATAATCTGAAAGATCAAGTCTATACGTTGTCAATTAATTGTAATTCATTTGGTAGCAAGTTCCAAAGATTATGCTGTAGATAAAGAACTGTGAGAAGGCTTTTCTGTATTTCCGTTGAATTAATTCAGAGCGCCATTGATCAATAGTGCTTAGAAAAACGTTTGATAACTTTGTACAAACTTTACTCTATGCCATCAATATTCTGGCCTAATTTATCAACAATTCATTCAGTAAAAATAACGTATGGTTTGTTGAAAAGGGTAATCCATCAAACTGCCTCGCACCTTATCCGATCGAAAAATTTTGGACAAAAGTAAAATTAAGACTTCGAAAAATATCCAATACACCCAAAAGTGCAAAATATTTGTACTTCAAGTAGAATAAGGCAGTGGAAAAATTTGTAAAAAAAGGTGTCCAAAAGTTTATTCGTAGCTTAAAGAGAAAAATACCTAAGGACACCTTAAAGCTTTAGAGAAATACCTTTAATTTGTGATAATAATTTGATTTTTATTATTTTTGGTTAATAAGATATTAAAAAATAAAAATGGAATAAAATTTTCGTTTACATGCTTTGTATACATATGGATATGTACAAGTAGTCAATATAACGCCAGGTAAATAGCTAACTTTTTAAAATCGATAAATTATAATCGATTTGAATGAAAAAAAATATAAATCTTATCTGAACATTGGTTAAATAGTGACTCGTAATAGTTTTAAAGAGAGAAAAATCGCAAAATGAAAAGAAACGGGATTAAAAACAAACCTCTAACTGGTCAGACACAAATATAAACCAACAATAGTAAGCGATATATAAAACAAACCTTTCAGAAAATTCCATTTACGAACGCTACAAAATTACCGATAAGCTCGGAAAGAAAATAAATTACCAATACTATTCGAAGATGTTTAACCTGTAATGTTTTAACGCCACATATGCCAGGGAAAAAAATAAATCATTAATAAAGTCAACAGAAACAAGCGCATAGACTTTTCAGAAACCAATTTAAATAGATCCTAAGGCTCTGGAATGAAGTTACCTTTACTGGTTAACCGAAATACTACATATTTAACTATACTGGATGTTTGAAAGTGTGACGTAGGCAAAGGAAGGCATTAAATCCAAAGAATACGTTGGAGATAGTTCAACATGTAGGACGAATCTTCAAGACATGGTGCTGTATGTTTTCGGTGGATGTTGGAAATTGCTAATTGTTGAAAATATGACGGACCAATATGTTTACTTGAATACATTAAAAAGTAATTTACGCAAAAGTGCCAAAGTTTAGATGGTGATTAATACTTCTTGCAGAAATACATGAAATCCGAATTAAATAACAACTGAAATCAACTCTTCTAGATAAATGGAATAAAATTAGTCCTGAAACCATGAAAACATATAAATTTGACTAAAACTTGTCTTACGTAATCGAGGTAAGTCAAGTATTAAAGAAAGAAATAATTTGGATGGGCTTGTAGTTTTCAGATTAAATATTTAATATTGCTACAATTTTCTTATATATAACTCTCTTTTGAAGAAACGAAGTTCCTTAGTTGGGATTCAGTCATGGATAAAATTTTTGCTTTAAACATAGAAGCTGATGCATCTCAAAGCGCATCTCATGCTGTCAATACAGACAGCCATATAACTGTTGCTGTTGAGCAATCATCAAGTTCTTCGGCTACAACATTCAATAGCTATAGGGTAATCAACGGATACAGAGCATCAAATGGGTCAGCCCTGTACCATCTCCACTAAGAGATGAGACGTCGTGCGCTGACTCTGAGTCAAGTACTCTCACTTTGGTCAAAGACAACGCTAATGTCACAATTGAGAAATCTGACACTACTGCTTTAGAAAAACACCTAGATGACCTCAAGCTACAGAACACAGGTTTTGTTAAGCTCACGTCTGCTGAACGCAGAAGGTTTCGTTTCGCTCTCAAGACTGGGTCTATGAGAGATCAGGCTTTTGAGAAAACGAAAATTCCGGTCTCTGGGCTTTCCGAGCAGAAATGTCCTCGATCTGAAGAACAATCTAACCCTGATCCTACAATCAAAGTTGGATGCAACCCGATAAAACAATCCTTTAGTCGTGTAACGGCTAGTGTCAGACTGGGTATTTTCCCGTTAAAACCCCCCTCATCATCGAGCATTGGAGAACAAGGTAACACTTTGTTGAGTTCCTGAACACACTGACCTTATGAACTAGCAAGACGGGGTCGGTCACTGGTCTCATTAGACCAAAGCCGTACTGTAGTATTAGCTGGTCCACGGCCAGAGGAAGGCTCGATAAATGGAAGGATGAACTCCGCTCGTCATATTGAGTAGAATGACCGGGTCTGGGGCGGGCAAAGCGGATAATGGGACACTTTATCTATAAAAGGGAGCTGTGCCACATGGGCAAGGCAACTATTAGAAATCTTATTAACTTCCTGATGGGCCATTACTATCTAAAATATCACCTCTTCAATCTCAATGTGGTACCTGAATTGGAGTGTATCCTATGCATGGAGGAAAATGCGTAGGTAAATACGTTAAGGTTTCTGGACAAATGGACATCAACATAGTACGCCGATATTTTTCACCTAGGACTCAACAAAAGTTTAGAAATTTGGGGTGTGTGTCGGACGTCGTCTTTCAGCAAAATAATAATCCAAGTACACATCTCGTTTTGCCTAAATATAGCTTTCGAATTACTGATACATAACTCTACATATGTAAATTGTATTTAATTTTTAAAGAAACCATTTATTAAAAAATTTCCATTTTTCGATAAAATTTGATGTCACGCTTTTTATTAAAATCTTGTCACGTTACATATACATATCTTCTAGTCACGTTACACAAAATCTTGTTGGATATGAAGATTCGTTATTATTCTGTTGATGTAAGCTCATGATCTATCTGCGCACAGAAAATTTTAAAAAGATAAATAAATTTATCATTTTGCTATTATTGTTACATATGTAATTCATTGATTTAAGATTTTGTAAATGTGTTCACAGTTGAAAAAAAATATACGAAAATAAAAAGAAGGCGTTTATTAGTTTTTGTGTATCACAAAGCATATTCCGTTTTATCGTTTAAAAAATTTCCTAAATGCATAACCAAATTATATCTGATATAAGATAGATTTAAATACAATGAGGCTTTACAAATAATTACTGATAAACATTTTAAAATCCTTCAAAAAATATTATTCAATATTCAGTATTCTTTAAATTTATAATATGTTTTTATTTATTTTAGATTTTTTATTAATATTACTCTGAAATTATATACATATTTATATTTAAAACACTAACTTAACTGTAACTTAAATTATTATCTTTTAATTAAGTATGGCTTAAAAGTAAAAATTTTAATTATTTCTTAGAACTTTATACAAATAGTTTTGTTTTCATATATTTGTTTAGAAAAACAATCATAGTAATGATAACCATATAATATTTAATATTTATAATGTAACATATACCGTAAAGAGAAACCAACACTCTGGCTAGACAAAAAGATAGAAATACATATGAAAATAATAATAGTAATAGTTAACTGCTTCGAAGAAAATAAAAAATATAAAACTAATAAAAAAAAAACTTTGTAAGTTTTAAAACACATTGTAAGTTTTTAACATGTTCGGCACAGACGATCATAAGTGTAAAAAGGTTAAATGAATATATTCAATAAAAAGTGCTAAAATTACTATCACTTATCCACAATTTTTAGGAAAATGAAAATTTACCCCGCGAGCTGTCACAGAGTGTGGTGGCGAATATACCCAAAATCGAAAACTTAACGAACCAAAATAATTGGCCAGATATCATCATGCTCTGCATGATAAAAGAGGTTATAGCTTATATATTTGCTGATACCAGAAAAAGCTGAATTCCGACTCCAACTTCTCTATAGACTATCATCGAACAATCCTTTAAATAGCGATCGGCCCTATACCTGTGCTCTATTGATTTTGGAATAACTTCTGACAATCTTAATCGTAATATAATTTAGAGCTCAATGGGGTATAAGCATGTGCCCCGAAAACTTTTTTCACTTGTTAAGTCCCTCTACCAGGACGCCAGATTTACTATCTTGGAAATATAATCTGGAAAACTGGAGGTATTGCATATGAGCGCAATCCAATCAGCAACCTATGGCTACGCTCTCACAGAATGGAATCCACAAGTCAATAGAACTTGGAAGAGACAAATTAATGTGGAAATAAGACAAATCTTCAAATCCTGGGGGAAAATGACGACAATGGCACAGGACAGATTCATGTTATCGTCATTTTTTAAGGCTCTATGCTCATAGGATCGATGGAAAATATATATGTTTGTAATAATGTCGTTAATATTGGAACTTTCTGATGGTCTCGGCCATTATTTAATCAATGTAAGTAGAAATATAATATAGATTTTGGACAGGTGGCACTAATATTCTAAATTTTCTCAGCTCGGAAATGTTATATTTAAGTCATATAATGATCATCGCAATATTAAAAGCAACGCTATTTTCTCAGCTGAGATCTTAAATGATTTTTTATTGATATTGGAAACTATAGGAAAAAAACTTTTTTCCCAATTGAAGGTGTAATATTACAATAAAAACATTTTTAATTTTTTGAAACCTAGAAAAAAAAACAATATCAATTAGTTTTATAAAATGCTACAACTGATCTTGCTGTTGGTTGTCTACACACCTTACAATTTATAAACAGATTCCTTCGCAACTACATACTATACAATCTTAGTGAGTTAGACATCTTGCGGCTACAGGCGGTATCTAATACGATGCACATACATATATCACATTACATCTGACGTGTGATGTGGTCTTGTCAAATCGGAGTCCATTCGATCTTACATGACTGTGCACAGTGAACTACCAGGTTAATTAAATAAACTAAATATATTATTTAATACTAGTTGAACCTGGTGCTAATATGATGGTCAGAGTATTACTTTTATTTAAAAAAATGTGATAATGCATCTATGTACATTAGAGTGAATCAATTTGTGTGGAATATACGACGAATTCTAAGAAGGTTTAGAAAAGAAATCGGAGGTCTAAAGTCAAAATCGAGCTTCCCATTTTTAACGAGAAACTTTTTTTTCGTATTTTGTATATATTATTATTTTTTTTGTTTTTTTTTTGTTTTTGGTTTAATATGATAAAATTTTATTAAGCCTTCTAAAAAACTTAAGAAAAATGAGTATATTTGGTTCGAAAGCTGTTTAAAACACTGATATATTATTGCAACAATCTTAATTACTGTATTAATGCCAAATGCATCTTTAAAGATACAACCACTTTTTTACGAATAAGCTTAATAAATTTTCTTGTTTTAAAAACTAAGAATTTATCGGGTCCGCCATCTAATGTTTTCAACTAGTGCTTATTTTGTGAATGGTGGCACATAGCTCATGTCTGATTTGACAGATAATTAGTTTAATCCTTCCGCTGAACGAATATAGTTGTGTATACGCTTGAACAACGCTGGGAAATATTGCGACATTACTTTAAAAATCATGGTAATGTTGCAGAATGTGTGCGATGTGTTCAGATGAAGCTCGTTTTGATCTTGGCGGGTATGTAAACAAGCAAAATTGTCGCATTTGGGGCACAGAAAACCCTCACGCATACATTGAAAAGCCAATACACCCAAGACGAGTCACTGTTTGGTGCAGATTTTGGTCCATAGGCATAATTGGGCCATTTTTCTTCGAAAATGAGCAAGGAGTGGCCGTTACAGTCAATGGCGATCGTTATTGGGCCATGTTGAACGAATTTTTGTTCACAAAAATTGAAGAGGAGGATATTAGCAACATTTGGTTTCAACAGGATGTGCCACATAGCCGAAGCTACACTCGATATTTTGCGCCCTGTTCTTGAAGATCGCATTATCAGCCGCAGAGCTGATGTCGTTTGGCCACCTCGGAGCTGCGATTTGACACCGTTGGACTATTATTTGTGGGGTGCCGTCAAAGATAAGTGTTACGCCAACAAGCCAGAGACAATTGACGCTTTAAAGGACAATATTCGTGAAGCCATTGGTGAAATACAGCTGCACACAATCGATAATGTGCTAAAAAGTTGAACCGATCGTGTAGGCTACTGCATGGCCAGCCGAGGCAGCCATTTGAATGAAATAATTTTCCATTATTAACCGGAAGGATTTTACTTTCAAATAAAAAAGAAATTTGAGAAAATATTCAGTAGTTTTTTTATAGCATTTTCAAAAAAAAAAATTATTTGGCGGACCATTTAGTTATTTTTTAATCAAATTTTTACATTATACATTATATGTAATATATATTTTTTTTGGCCAAGATCGGAGACTTGGGGTATTTCAGAGTTAAGTTTGTTTTACTATTTGTAATTAAATTAAGTATGGAGTCTGATATGTCAATTGGTTCTTCTTCTGCTAATGATATTACATTATCAAGTTACACGGAATCAAATTTGCTGCTTATACCAAAACTGAATTTAAGTGCTTCTGGTTTCCCAATTGATTTCCACGAACTAAATGTGCCTAGTTTCCGAGATGTTTTAAAATATTTTTTTTCTGAGTGATCGGTCTAAAAATGAAAATAAAAAGTTTTCATATGCATCATTTATTCCACAAGTAGCGGTCAATTTGTTAAAATTTGGAATAAGTCATGCTATGTTCGCATGACACTTCAGATTACTTCGTTCTCTGTTTGTATTACTTATTTGACTTCTCCCGTTCGCACGGCACCTTTTAACTGCTAGCATGTGAAGTCAATGCAGCGAGTGACCTTTGTTGAGATTGTTGTCGTTTATTTTTTTATTTTTTGTACTTGACTTCATACTTTAGGGAGGTCAATTTAATAAATATGCTATGTGAAATCTATAATAAAAACATTTCGATTAAGAGCTAATAAATATGCCAAACTCATATAACCTAAAATTTGTAAAAATTAGATATGACCCTGATTTTGAAGTAATTTACAGGGTAATAGAAATAGAATTAATTACAATTTATGTGATTCTCTCTTAAAATTTTGTATAGAAAATTACGTAATCAACCACATAATCGTAGGTTGTATTACGAATGAGAGAGCGAATGACAAAAAAACGTTGCCGTGCGAAAATAGCATTAAATAAAAAACTAAAACTAAAAATCTTGCTTAATAAATATTTTAAAGAAACAAAAGTCAAGTTTATATCTCAAAAATACACCGCATTTGTTGAAACAATGAATAAAATATAAATAGCTTATTCGGCAAATGCAAGAGTAGTTTAAAAAGGAATCGTTGTTTATGTGTTTCGACGCCTGATCACTTTACTGATCAGTATACCGCAAGAAAACTGACAATTCGAGAAGTCATGACTGATATTGTTGATTTGGAATCGGATCTGACTCTTACTGGAGTTAATCTACCGACCTGAAACATCGAACATGGACGTTGATGAAGATTTTATATTCAAAAACCAAACTTGAAAAGGGCAATTGTTCTTAAGCGCGGTCCTTATACGAAAAGGTTTGATACCCCTAATTATGCTATGACTTGCGACAGATTTGGTGTGTCAGACAGAGATGCTGCATGTTTGGCTACGGCACCTTTTAAAGATATAGGTTTCAAAGACGACAATGGGGGACTTGTTGTCATGGACAAAAGTAAAGTAGCGCGAGAAGAGAAAAAATCAGGGATTCTGTGCGTGGACAACAATGCAGGGATTCTAAAGTGCTAAAGCAAAGTACTAAAACATTTCTTTTGGGTCATTTAATACTCAATGCTGAGGACTCTGGTACAAAACAAATGCAGCGGTATGACTTCTTTATAAAAAGAACTAAGCTCTTTCCGATATGGTTGATATTTGCTGTGATGGTGAAATCGCCAATACTGGTACGGGAAACGGTATATTACGACGATTTTAAGTACTGTTATACAGACCATTGCACTGGTTTGTGTGCTTGTTACATTTTAACGAGTTACCTTTTCGTCACTTATTTACTGCACTGGAAAAATCAAACACAAGTGGACTGCGAACGGATACTGGAGCTTTCTAAGAAATTAATGGAAATTTTGGTTCTAAATAGGTAACTTGTTCTTTTTGTAGGTTGTACCAGACTTTGAACATATTTTTGTGGGAAATATGCCCCACGTAACTACAAATTCACCATCCGAAAATTTAATAATTTTAGCAACGTTTATTATGAAAGCTTACGTACCTATGTACTTTAATGTAAATTATTACGATTCAGTTATACATGGTGGCGCACTCTTATATAAATTTATTTGTTCAACGCAATATTTGCCACAAAATCTGCGCGAAATTGTAAATAATGTTGTTCAAAATAACGAATATTTTGCTCACTCAGAAGATGTACATCTAACAATGCTTTTCGACGATATAAACGAAGTACGCGAGAGGACTTTAAAAAAAAATTTATATTATCGTGAAAAACTCTTCGACCCAACAGAGTTTAGAGCTTACAAAAAGCCAACTATAAATTTTAACTGCACTAATTATGTCGACATAATAAATTTATATAGCGATAGCATTTTATCGGAGTCGTTATTCACTGCAAACATACCATATGACCATTTGCTCGAATACATATAATTTCCGGACCCATAAATTCCTCCACACATTCAAGGAAGCGATTTGTGCAAAAAAAAAAAGATCGCGATGGTGTTATGGCAGTCCTGGTTGAAAGTCCAAAAGCAACAACTACGATGGACAGCAAACAAGACTTAAAAAATCTGTAATTGTAATTCTGTGCAATAGATTTTCCTAATATGAAGGAAAGTTTGTTATTTTTCTATTTAATAAATAAATAATTTTATCCCTTTTCGCCCTTAAAAATGAAAACTGATCATATTTGAAAAAAATATATATAAAATACAAATAGACAAGTTTCTCGTTAAAAATGGGAAGATCGATTTTGATTTTTGACCAGTGATGTGCAAAAGTAAAAACGTAGTTGTGTAGTGAGAATATGGAAATTACTCTCTCAGAGAGAGTAAGGTTGATGTTTTAAAAAATTTTAAAAAATCAACATAGTGACAATACATAAGGTGAGGTTGTTTGTCCAGCTGATAGCTTTTTTTTGTTCACCATGGTTCACATGCTGTCAAAACATTTTCTTGCACAGCAGAGGCTTACAAAACGAACGATCCAATGAAATCCTTAAACTATATCTTACTACAAAAAGCATGCTTCAAAACGCATTAAAAATAATATATTTATAAAATTAAAAAAAATATAATTTGATGTATTTGAAAAACGTCTAAAAAACTAAATATATGAAAAATAAAATATTTCTAATTTACAAGTATTAACTGTATACCATTTTTGTTTACGTTTTTTTATATGAAAATTTTTTTACATCATCCATATAATGTACAAAAAATATTGCCTCTTGTTTTTGTAAGGAAATTAGTTGTTGAACAGACAACTCCACCTTATTTAATTTCACCATGATAATCAACATACATGCATCCGCTGCATATATGCACTTGTCGCTATTTCAGTGACAACTGAAAGCAAAAGTGAAAGAATCTTGTTTAAATTATTTGTCTGTGCCTTAAAAAAATTTGCGTACATTTACCGTACATGTGCATTCGCCGCTGTCTCTTTGACAACTAAAAGCAAGCTCATGACTGTTTTAGACCCATGGTTTCTTTGGAAACCTTAACTTTCTAAGAATTCGTTGTAGATTACGATTTTGACAACCGCTTTGTCGAAAAAAAATTGACCCACACTAATGTACATACAATGTATATATCATGAATCAAATAGCACAGGTTACGCATTCCGCTGGTCCGTTAGTTTTTCTCTCACTCAATGAATGTGTATCACGTCAATTGAAACGTTTCTGTTTTGTTTTTAAAGAAAATAGTAATTTTTTGTACTAAAAATGAAAAACATTTAAAAAGAGAATAAAAAATACATATAAAAAAACATTTAAAAAAAAAACTAAGAGTAGAAAAATATAAGGAATGATAAAATTTTGAAATTTTAAATTACTTCTTTCATAAATTTTTCTACGTTTATTATTTTTTAATGTTTTTCTTATATTTTTTAAATATTTTTTATTCTATTTTAAATTTTTTCCATGGATATTTTCCATTAAAAACAAACGAAAAAAAGTTTATGGTTACGTCATGCACACTTTTATTTAAAGAGAGAGAAAAAATAATGGTATTCGGGAACACGTATTCTCCCAGCGGTAAATAAACGGAAGTACTTAGACAATCATCAATGACGTCAGCATTACATTCTAAGCGAACTTTTAAGTACTTAAAATGTAAACTAAACGTAATCTAGAATATCATGTGCACATAACAAAACTTAGATTACAATATAAGCGACGGAGTCAGTGACTGCTCACTAAAGTCTTTTTTTTTATTTTTATCTTAAATGTACTAAACATAACAAAATACTGCTAATTTTGTATGTATTTATGAAGTCACTTCTAGTTTGGCTGTTGAATAGTGAAGACGTGTTTTTTCAAAGCGGAGAATTTTTTGAGTTATTCAAATATCGTGTGTGATAACCGAGTGCTTTGCTAGTGCGTGTGATCGATTGTGAAGAATTGTTGTTTTTAAATTGAGACTCCCAGGGGTAATTCTGTGGTGTCTCAGTTTTTGACTTCAAGGTCAGTAGCAATTTTGAGAAGTGAGGTTAGATAGGACTAACGGAGTGGAGTTACCAGACTCGTGCGGTGGGTTTTGGTGCTACCAGAGTGTGATTTTGTTGACGGTTTCGGCGTGTTTATTTGGAATTGGTGACGTACATTGCTGTGTTAATTGACTTCCTGTTGGCTATGATTATTTTGACTTTGGTGAGTCGTTGGATTTTGAATTATATTATTATGCCTCCTGCGAGAAAACCTCGCAAGATGGCGAAGGGTGATGACTCTGACGCTGCGTCTGGGGCAGTCACTGATTAGGTGATGGGGCCCCCTCCACCTTCGAAGTCTCGTCTCCGTCATACGGAGAGCGAACTGAGCAGTTCGGGGTCTGAGGCTGAGGTTAAGTCAAATGGTGGTAAGGCGACCACCAAACGTTTTAAGTCTGCTGCTGTTGTTGATGCTGCTGCTGCTGCTGCTGATGTGGCTAAGAGCGGTGGTGGTGTTGTTGGTGGTACTGCTGGTGGTGCTGTTGGTGGTGTTGCTGGTGGTGCTGCTGGTTCTGGTGCTGGTGCTGCGTCGGGTGCTGGTGCTGCTGCTGCTTTCTCTGATAGCTCTGCGGTTGGTGGTGGATTCTCTGCTGCGTTTCCCCAGTTGCCATCTGTTGGCAGGGAGAGCAGGCAGCGTAAGTGGGCTGTGGCTTCTGCTACTGCCTTTCCTCTTGGATGTGATGCTGGTGTCATAGTAGCTGATGTAAAGGTTGTCACTGACAGTTTCCGTGAGGTGATGTTCGGTGAGGACCTGAGTGCGGGGACGATGGGCAGACTCATGAGCCAGGCTGGTAGGTATGAGGAGCTGGTCGTGAGACTGTTGGTAGACAACGAGCGGTTGAGGGGTAGGCTGGACATTCTCCAGTCTCCCAAGCCGTTTCAGTCGGTGACCACGGTGCCAGCTCCCGCTGCTAGACCTGTTGTTCAGGCTCCAATGGTTGCTGCTGTCGAGAGGGCACAGGGTGTCGCTGTTTCCAGGCCTATACCCAAGCCTGTGGAAACTTGGTCGGTGGTTGTTCGCGACAAGAAGGAGGGCGCAACTTCCAGAGAGGTAATGAGCAAGGTCGTCGAACAGGTCGGACCCACCCTTGTGGTTAGAGAGCACGAGATGAGGCCGCTGAAGAGGACTAGTGGCGCTGTTATCCGTACACCCTCGGTGGCGGAGAGATCAAAAATTGCCTCAAACAAAAACTTTGAGGAAGTTGGTCCTGATGAGTTTATGTCGGAGCTGTTCGAGATGAACCTTAAAGAGCGCATGAGTTATGAGGCGTTTAAGAAGAGCGTTCGGCTGGTAACCAGTCTCTGGAGGTCTGACCCTGCCGGACAGGTCAACGTTGTTCTGGAGTGTAGCGAGCGTGCTATGAACATGCTTCTAGATGTCGGCATGGTGTATGTGAAGTGGTTCAGCTTTAGGTTGCGGCCGCAGGATGCGATCTCGCATTGCTACCGCTGCCTCGGCTTTGGCCACCTGTTGCGTGAGTGCAGGATGGGGCAGGATGTGTGCAGATCGTGCGGGATGATGGGACATCGGACCTCCCGTTGTGTTAACCCGGTGAAATGCCGTAACTGTGAGTTGAGGGGTCTGCCAGCGACACCATAGTATGCTGTCGTTTGCGTGCCCCACGTACTCGACTATAGTTGCCAGAGCAAACGCTAAACACTAATGGAGTTGCGCCTTTTGCAGCTTAATTGCTCGAAAGCGGTGACGTGCGAGCTCGGGCAAGCTATGCGTCAGCTGGACGCTAGTTTTGCCCTGATCCAGGAGCCGTACTTTTTGAATGGTGTTGTTAGGGGGATTCGGGGGGGGGGGGGGATGCGCGTATTTACTGATGAGGTGGGAAAGGCCGCGATTATAGTTAGGGACAGTGACGTGGACTGTACGAAGGTATCTAATAGCCAGGTTGGAGTCTGGGTTAGGGTAAAAGGGTGGTTTGGAGAGATGTTTCTGGCTAGCATCTACTGTAGGCCTGGCGTTTCATTGGAACCCTATCTAAGGTATATGGATACGGTACTACTCGCGGCGAGTAGTATTCCGGTTATCCTCGGCCTAGATGTGAACGCCTCCTCTCGTATGTGGTTCAGTAAGATCTCCAGACTTGAGTTTGGACATCCGAACGAGGAGGAGTGCTTAGTGAATGGCTGCTCTCGCGAGATTTGAGCGTGCTGAATGAGCCGAGTGAGCTATATACTTTCGACGGGCCAATGGGCATTGACATTGACATTGACGTGACGGCTGCGAATGGGGCGGCAATTACTGCTTTAGACTTTAGTTGGAGAGTTTGTGACGATTGGGGGTTAAGTGACCATAAATCTCAACGAGGTTAGGGTTACTTGTCTACACCGGGCTAGGGAGACTGGTGGCGTTTAACGATGGCGAACGCGTGACATTGATTGGGACCATTATCGGTACTGTTTTAGGGAGGCATTGTCATTGGTGCCAATTGAAGACTAGGCTACTAACGATTGACGACCAGGTTGACAAGATTGTCCGGACGGCATCTTGGCAGCCTTAGGACGTACAAGGACATGATTGTTACAGTTAAAGAGGACGAGTGAGGAGATTTGTACAGGGTAATAGGGATGACCCCTGGGGTAGGGTTTACCGTATCTGCAGGGGTAGAAAGAGCCAGGTGAACATAGGATGCCTCCATGTTGGCGACACCGTGTTGTCTTCATGGAGGGACTGCACGGACGTTTTGTTGGGGGTTTGCTGCCCAAGGGCGGAGCCAGGCAACTATCCTCCCCCACCGGTGGAGGTTGCTGACCCTCCAAACTTGAAGAGGTCGGAAGTAGATGCCTGGTTTTGTCGGGTGAGAAGCAAGAAGTCCACAGGTTTGGATGGGTTGACCGGAGAGATGTGTAAGAACATCTTGAAGGCCATCCCTGAATACCTGGAGGCGGTGTACGGTGGGTGCATTTATGAGGGCTACTTCCCGAAGGCATGGAAATGTGCTCGTGTTGTGGTACTTCTTAAGTTGCCTGATAGAGTGAGGAGTAACCCCCGCTCTTATCGGGGCATCAGCCTCTTGCCAGTATTTGGAAAAGTGCTGGAAAGAGTCATGGTGTACAGGCTCAAGGAATGCTACAGCGAGCGCCCTTCATGTTACCAGTTTGGTTTTAGGGAAGGAAAATGCGTCGAAGACGCTTGGATGCATGTGAAGAGTTCTGTCGAACAGTTATCTTCGAAGTATGTGCTTGGGCTTTTCATTGATTTTAAGGGTGCCTTCGAATCTTTCGTGGGACAAGGTCTTACGAAGGCTATCGGAGGTTGGCTGTCGTGAGATGGGCATTTGGCGCAGCTATTTCGAGGATAGAAAAGCGTGTGTTGTTGGATCCTTTGAAACGGTTTGGATGGAGGTTGTTTTGATTTGTCCGCAGGGGTCCATCTGTGGTTCATTCATTTGGAACCTCATGATTGATACTCTGTTGAGACAGCTCGGACTGACATTTAAATTGTGGGCGTATGCGGATGACTTGCTCTCATCCTGATCGAAAGCCAGTCCCGTACTGAGCTGGAGAGGAGGCGTGCCCAGGCCATCCGTATCGCTTATTAGTGGGGTGTAGGGGTTGGTGTGGACGTCGCAGTGAATAAAACGGTGGTGATGTTTCTTAAGGGCATATTGTCAACCGGGCGACCTCCAGTCATTAGAATTGGTGACAACAGCATTCGCTATGTGACTCAGGTCAGGTACCTCGGCATAGTTGTAGGGGAGCGTATGGGCTTCCAGGCTCATCTCACCCATGTCAGGCATAGACTGGCAGCTATTGTTGGAAAGGTTAGGCACATATTGAGGAGTAATTGGAGACTCAGCAGGCGTGCCGTCCGTATCATATACGATGGGATTTTCGTCGCTCGTGCGGCGTATGGCGCGTCGGTGCGGTCATGTCTGTTGTTGGACAGAGTAAGTTTCTCACGTGTCAGAGAATTGCACTCTTGGCATGTGTTCCGGTGTGTCGGACAGTCTCTACCGACGCTTTGCAAGTCCTTATTGGTGTACCACCGTTTGACTTGGAAGTGGTGCGTCGTAGCATTGCTTTCAGGGTCAAGAGGGGACTGCCACTTGGGACGAACGATTTGCTTTCTGCTTCGGAGCTCGAGAGTGGGAGAGATAGGTATAAGGCCCTTTTGCAGGGGTGCCTCGCAGATAGGTGGCAGACGAGATGGACGAACAGCGACAAGGGAAGGGTGACTTATGGATTCATTCCGGACGTTACGTTCGTATGGGAACACCCTGACTTTGGCTTGAGTCTGGGGTTCATACTGACGGGACATGACTCTTTCAATGCATTTTTGCATTGAATTGGCCAGACTGAATCAGCTGACTGTCGGTGTGGGAAGGGAATTGAGGACTGGAGGCATGTACTGACTTCGCGCCCGGACTATGATGACGTTAGGGATTTAGATAGTATGGGTATTACTCATACTGGGGGAGTGTGGGATTTCAGTAGGGTATTGTTGGACGATCGTACTTATGGTAGGCTAGGCGTTTTTGCCCTTGAGGTGTTAGGCGTAGAAGGACGGCACTGTTAGCGGAGGTTGAACCTGCATCACCATCTTAGCGGTCTCCTGGCTAGCCTTTTCTAGCTCGGCGTCCCGCTGGGGTGTTGACGGTTGGTGTGTTATACTGTTTGCTGTGATTGTCTGCTGCTTGCTGTTTCCCGGCCTGCTGTTTGCGGCTTGATTTGTGGCTGCAGTTTTTGGGTGTTGTGTTTTTTGTACTGGTCTACTCTTGACTGGTTGTGTTCTTGTTTTTGTGTATTGTGTCCGTGGCGCACGATGTCACTTTGAATTCTCCCGTGAGGGTGGCTCCGTTTATTGTTGTGTTGTTTGAGTGTTTCTTGTTTGTTGTGTACACCATCTTGGTCACCAGTCAGAAGTCGTTTGGGACTTAAACTGGTAGTAGCATTTATGCTACGAGACCTGACTGGAGGCTTAACTCCGGTGCCACGGGTGTCGGGAGCCCCAGGAATTTCGGTTCCTGCCCGACTATAGTGAGGCCCCCTTTGTGGGAGCAACGTGGTGGCTGTGGTTTAAACCCAAATCGCGGGGAGAGCTATGCTGGCTCGGTGTGGAGTTACATTTTTAACCGGGTGCCGTGACCCATAGATCGGTAGGAGTTTAGATAGTCTCCGGCAACTCACCAAGGTGTGAGATCATGTCCAAATAACATGCCTTTAAATTGGTACTCACTGGTGATTCTAATCATAGGTGGGGGCGTTGTGGACGCATTGTATTCACTCGTGCTTTGGCACCGTGAGGTAAAGTCCTAGGCCAGGTACTCACGTTAAACCGCTGACTTAATGTATTTATGAAGTCTGGGTTAAAAAAAATAATTATTTCATTCTACTTATTAGTTGCACTTTTTTCTTTTTATGTGATTAATTATAATAACCAACACATATCAATCGTTTAACAATTATTTAAAATAACTGATGTCGATTTTCCAATTATGTCTCTGGTAGTTACGGAGAAGTGAATAAGGTTATTTTGGATAATCCAGATTCCTATGTAAGTTTACAAAAACAAAAACAATAGTTTAAGATTATTGTATATTTTTCATTTTAGATTGCAAAAATAAAAATCATTTTACGACCAGGAGTATTCGATAAAATTTTGCACAGCGACTTGTATTTATCCATGAACTATGGCGGGGAAATGGAAAGAAAGACGTTAAAGAATTAGATGCCTTGCAGGATGCAGTTTTCGGTAGGTTAACTTAAAATTTTTTTATACATACATACATATACTGATTTTTTTTTCAGAAGCTGTGAAGGAAGACGTCTTCAAAATTGATGGATTTAGAAACGATCTCCAACTTTGTTTTGAAGCATTTACAAATTGATATTTTGCAAAAAAAAATTAAGGAAACCAGTTCATGATTTTCCAAGAATTTGAATTGTTACATGTACCGTATTTATTCTTTATATTTAATTTAAAAGGGTAACATTTCACCCTTTTTGTGAAATTACCATTAAGATTTGCGTAATATGTATAATAAGTTATTAAAAATGAAAACTGTTGCCGTTTTTTAGGCTGAATTTTATTTAACACACATTAATCTTTCGATTACAAAATCATTAGGAATAGTAGTAACGTCACTTACCCTTAACTTACGAAAATTTGAATGTTATTTATATGCATTATATTGTAACTTCCCTCTGTTCGTAGAAGTATCAGTAAGCTCTTTTAGAACTTAAATTTCAATGTAATTGTAGTTGTAGTGTTACTACCTTACATCGTCGTTTACTTTTTAAGCAAGAGCGCACCGATTAAGCAGCCTATGACACTTCTATGTTAAATCTGAGTGGGGAAATAAGGCAAAGCGTCATCAGTGACTGCTACTATGTATTAGACGCTATACATATTTTTACCGCTGGGCTCTGTTATTTGATACATGCATATTATATATCAATGGTGTTGATTTCATAGAACAATTGTTCACGTTCAATACACACGTATTCTTACGCTCTTGCTTTAGTCGTCAATAAGACACTGACGAAAGCACATGTGTAGAGTGTACGCATATTTTTTAGACACAGAAAAATAATTAAAAAAAAGTTCTTACGATCTTGCTTGTGTGGTGGATGTATGTTGATTTTTTTTTTAATATTTTTAAAACATCAACTTTACTTCTCCGAGAGAGTAATTTACTCACAACTACATTTTTACTTTTGCACATGCCTGCTATATAGATTATTTTATATATGGGAGTTGCATAAACGTGTTCATCAATGAACGTATTCATATGTTCATTAACTAAAACACTTTTCGAATAAAAATCATGTGAACTATAGATTATTTCTATAAGTGTAAAATTTTTCAATAATGTGGCAACATTAGCAGTACTATTCGATTAGAATGTTCTGGCATTTTTTTTATATGTATAAACACATACATATATACTTTTTTTGAATTACATACTTTGTATATAAATAGAGATACCGCTTAATATAAAAAACATTCGATAAAAGATTTAAAGGAATCAAGAATAAAATTGAAAAGCTGTTTTTTTTAATAAGGACAAAAAAATTCTTTTTAATAAATTTAACAATCAGAAGTGGGATAAAATATTTCACGAGCTAGAGGTTTAAGGTTTTCTATTAACCAACCTGTTGCTGTAATAAATGATATTATTGGGTGCTGATCTGCTGTTGATGTGACTTGTGGTGCGGTGACCCAGCCGTGTGAAGGTTTTATTTCTTGCCGGGTGTATCCAAGGAGAAGTTAATCAATCAATCCAGTGCAAATTTCAAATTGGTTCCAGATTTACATAAATCTATAAGAAAATTCAGTGGTAAAGAAAATGAAGGTGATGCTGCTTCTTGGTTCGAATCAATAAAAGGTATGAGTGAATTGCATGGTTGGTCTGACTCATTTCGTCTGGAGTTAGTGCGTTCAAATTTAATTGAGGGTGCGTCTGATTGGTTTTACTCTCTAAGTGTTAGAACGTGGAGGAACAGAATTCAAGAATACATTTATGGGGAGAGAAACTGTCGCTGAACAGTGGTCAACTTTGTTAAATTATAAGCAAAGTAAATACGAAGACGTTTTTGATTATTATTTCGCCAAAAAGAGGTTGTGTGATAACCTAAAATTATCATTTACAGAAACTAAGTCTCAAGTAATGCAAGGTTTATACGATCGCGAGTTAAAAACGTTTTTGTTATGTAAAAATCATTTAGATTCAAATACTTTGTTGGCTGATATTCGTGAATTTAATCGTACGATGGGAGTTCAAGTAAAAGATCGCGTTATGGTTCAAAATAAACAAATTAAACAAGAAGGTCCTAAAGAACCGCCACTAAAAGTTAAAGATTCAGTGGACGTTACTTGTTTTCGGTGTAATATGAAGGGGCACATAAGAAAAAATTGTACGTCACCACTTGTTTGCCAAAAGTGTAATAA
Organism: Wohlfahrtia magnifica; assembly: GCA_023159175.1. Taxonomy (NCBI): domain Eukaryota; kingdom Metazoa; phylum Arthropoda; class Insecta; order Diptera; family Sarcophagidae; genus Wohlfahrtia; species Wohlfahrtia magnifica. The sequence continues at coordinate 29,325 of JAKWBJ010000403.1, read as the reverse complement.
ACAAGGCATACTAAGAAGAATTGTTTTGTGAATGAGGGCAGTATTAAGAGGGAACACACGAACGTTCAACTTAAAAACTGTGCTGTTGCGAAAAATGATGATGAACCCGTCGTCATGAATGAAAAATATTTTTCTGATGCAGAAATAAATGGAAACTTTGTGAATTCTTACGTTGATTTCGGGAGTCAGTGCGTGATGATGAAGAAGTCTAAGGCAAACGAGCTTGGCTTTAAACTTAATGTGGCTCCCCCTGATAGTTCAATGATAAGAGGTGTGGGTAGTGGTAGGGCGCATACATTCGGCGTGTTTGAATCTACCTTTAGGGTCGATCAAGTGACCGCTGATGTTGTAGTACACGTGGTGGATGATAGTATTATTGACATACCTTTACTTATAGGTCAACCGCTTACTGAACAGTCCCATATCATTTATTATGAAAAGGGAGATCATTTGCGAATCTTTGAATAAATTCCTTTGCCCGAAAATAGTTTAGATCGTATGGAAATACCAAATCTTCCAAAAACAAAAACAAATTTGTGGGTTAAAGAAGCTACCGTTTTACCACCAAATCATGTCGGTTTTATTGCTGTCACTACTGGTGTCGTTGAAAACGAGGTCCATGACATATTTATAGACTCAACCACCAATCGACATGGGAGTATCATTCTCGCTTGTGTAATAAATGGTAATGCTGATGGCTTAGCTGTTCCTATTTTAAATTGTACGACAAGTGACATTGTTTTTAAAGAAGGCAAGCGTGTAACTAAAGCCGAACTATGGATTTTTGATGAGTCTAAATCTGGAAGTGAAAAATCTGATGGAGATGAGGAGAAATTTGAGGATTTAATTGATATCAACCCCGAAATATCAGATGAGTATAACGCAAAATTATTATATCTGCTACAACAATATAGAACGTGTTTTGCATTAAATATTAATGAACTCGGATGTGGAGTGAACACAGAATTTTCAGTCGATTTAACTGATAAAACTCCTATCACGTACAAGCCTTACAGGTTAAGTGAATCTGAGCGAGCGTTTGTGAGAAATGAAATGAAACTACTGAAAGAAGCTGGTATGATAATTGATTCCGATTCTGATTACGCCAGCCCTATTTTGATCGTACGGAAAAAGAATGATGACAAAAGAATATGCATCGATTATCGAGCCCTAAATCGTGTTACGAGGAAAACGAAAAATCCGTTGCCGATTATAGAAGACCAAATTAACCGATTACATGGGATGAAGTACTTTAATGTACTTGATATGCGCAGTGGCTATTACCAGGTGAAGGTTGCAGAAGACTCTCGTCATGTAACAGCATTTGTGACGCCAGATGGGTACTATGAATTTTTGCGAATGCCGTTTGGTGTCTCCAATGGTCCGGCCGTATTCCAGAAGCTCATAAATTCGGCGTTAGGTCACTTGCGTTTCACTATAGCCATGAGCTATTTTGATGACGTACTATTTCCTGCATCAAGCGTTAATGAGTGCATAGAGAATTTGGAAACTGTTTTGGAAGCTTTACGAAGAGCTGATTTAAAATTGAATATTCGAAAGTGCAAGTTTTTGATGACCACAATTGAATATTTGGGATATGAAATTAGTGATGGTGTTATTTCTCCTAGCCATTTAAAAATAAATGCCGTTTTAAACTTTAAACGTCCAGGTAACGCACATGAAGTTCGTCAATTTATTGAATTGACAAGTTACTTTCGCATATTTATTGAAAATTACGCAATTCTTGAAAGACCACTAACACATATGACAAAAAAAGAAGTCGTTTGGAAATGGACTGATATCGAAGAGAACGCTTATAATGTTTTGAAGAAGAAATTGACCGAAAAACCTGTATTGTCAATCTATTGCAAGGATGATGAAACTGAGGCTCACACGGATGCTTGTAAGGATGGATTGGCAGGTGTTCTTTTACAGAAGAAGTCTGACGGAAAATTCCATCCGATAACATACGCCAGCCGTCAAACCACAAATGAAGAGTCTCACTATCACTCAACCGAGTTAGAAGCCCTTACTGTTGTATGGGTACTTGAACGTCTTCGCGTTTATTTAGTAGGAATCCGATTTGTTATTAAGACTGATTGTTATGCCGTAAGAAGTTCAAGGTCAAAAAAAGATATTTTGTCTAGAATTGGTAGATGGTGGCTGAAACTGTCGGAGTATAATTTTGAAATACTACCTACCCCAGGCTCTGAAAATAAACATGCTGATGCATTGAGTCGTAATCCAACAGATTCACCGGAAATTACCAACCCTGTTGGCGATATTTGTGTTTTTCATTCCAGTTTGGATTGGGTGAAAATATTACAGGAGCCTGATCGAAAAATTATTTATATAAAGGAAACATTACAAAAGAATTTCGAACTGTTTATCGACGATAAGAGAACCCAAAATGAGTTTGCTGTCGAGAATGGTCGTGTATATAAGCTAGATGACAGTAAGAAGCTTTTATATATTCCAGATGGAGCCAGGTAATTTTGTTCAGTCTTGTCATGATGGCATGGGCCATATTGGAGTGGATAAAGTTGTATCCGAGATTAGAGAGAAATATTGGTTTCCAAGACTTAGGAACTTTGTCAAAAGGTTTATAAGTGCATGTTTTGAATGCCTCTACCATAAGCAACCCGCTGGAAAGAAACAGGGATTTCTACACCCAATTGATAAAGTTGGTATACCGTTCCATACACTCCATGTTGACCACCTGGGTCCTTTCGTTAGAGGTAGATATGGAAATATGTATAATCTAGTCATCATTGATGGCTTCACTAAATTTTGTATTTTAAAACCCGTACGTAACGTCAAGAGTGAAACAACAGTTCGTGCACTTACTGAAGTTATATCCGTTTTTGGAACTCCCACCGGAATAATCTCAAATAGAGGCACAGCATTTACTGGTAGCCCTCTCCGTAAATTTTGCAGCGACAAAGATATCGTTCGCATTTTAAATGCAAACGCAACCCCAAGAGCCAATGACCATTGTGAAAGACTAAATCGTACCATAACCCCCATGTTAGCAACGTTGTGTAAAAAACCAAATGGAAGTGACTGGGATCGACATACTGGTCTTGTTCAGTGGAGTGTGAACAATAGTTATCACCATGTTTTAAAAACAACTCCGTTTAATTTACTATTTAGTTACAATCCCAGAAGACAAAAAGCCAATAAATTAGATGATGAAATTGAGAACACCCACGAAGATGATGTCATTACTTTGCGACAGAAAGCAATTGATCACATAAGAACCAACCAAGAGCACCAAAGACAACAGTTCAATAAAAGAAGATGTGCTGCTCAAACTTATGCCCCAGGCGATTCTGTGATGGTGCGTCGTGATCCAGCAAGTACAGCAGGATCATTAAAGCTATTGCCATTGTATAAAGGTCCATATGTAGTAACTGAGGTGTTTACCCAATGACAGGTATCGTATTGCCGATTTGCCGATTTTTATGAAGGTGTAGTACCTGCCGAGGATATGAAACGAGTCTTAAGCCCACCGGATGATATAGGTAGCGATTCATCAATAGACCACTACAATTCTCAACCAAAAGGGCCAACTCGAGTGAAAACTACACCCGGTTACATTAAGGACTACGTAATGTAGCCAATAAAGGCCGATCGTCAGATTAGGATGGCCGAATGTTAACTATAAATTATTTCTTTAAGTGTAAAATTTTTCATAAATGTGGCATCATTAGCAGTACTATTCGCTTAGAAAGTTCTGGCATTTTTATATATATATAAACACATACATATATACTTTTTTTTGAATTACATACTTTGTATATAAATAGAAGTACCGCTTAATTTAAAAAACATTCGAATAAAAGATTTAAAGGAATCAAGAATAAATTTGAGAAGCTGTTTTTTTTTTTAATAAGGACAAAAAAATTCTTTTTAATAAATTTAACAATCAGAACACCAAACAAAATACTGCAATAAGCGAGAATATTTTGTTTCACTTCGTTGGCACAAAGAGACTGTTTATTGAAACGATTTTTATTTCGTAGTTCTCACTCTCATGTCACATTTTCTAAATACGCAATAGCAAATGTTGCCAATTTGGTAAAATCATGTAATCATGTTTTAAGTATTTCTTAAATGATTTTATTTTTCCGACAACTGGCAACACTGATCTTTAAAAGCATATTGTTTTTGCATGAACTTTATCGATATTTGTTCAAGCCATGTTCTGTTTCACATTTATGAATATTAGTATGCTCTTGTGATTATACTTGTCTCTTAACTATCGAGTGTTGATTGTTCTCTTTTCATAGTTATTCATCCGCATTGAATAGAAACGAAATGAATAAAAAACAATGATGAAGGTTTCAAGATCATCATTATTAAGTTTCATGCAACCATATATTATACATACATATGTACTCGTATATAGATAACATATCATAGCTGATGTTGTAATTTTAAAATAAGAGACGAATTTTAGTAATTTAACTGATCATACCACTCTCGTAAAACATTTAAAATTCTTATTTTTAGTAATAGTAAAAGTAAGCGTAACATGTTGAAACTCCAATTTGAGATTTGTGAATAATTAATCATTTTTGGCAATTTTTACGCAGTATTGAGTAGAAATATTTGTCGCGTGATAACGTGGGTCATGGGAATGGTAAGTGTTTGTATGCGCTCAACTGTTGAGGTTGCTCGAATTTCGTGTTTTGTACCCATGACGCGCTCTACAACAATTGTATAGGTACGATTTTTGAGTAAGGTCGATAATGATGTCACTGTTAAACGAGTGGTAGTGGATGTAGGAGGTACTACTACTAAGGTCGGTTGTTGTGTGTTCCTCATATTTTTTTGCATGTTTCGTGTTTTTTTTCTTTGTCTATGCCTCTGTTGTTTACGTTTCCTTGTTTTGGTTAAAATTTTTGCTGTTGTTTGGATGGGTGGCGAAATTGTAATGAGCTTTATTTTATTTGTGCTGTCTTGTATTAAATCTATTTCTGTAGAAGTAGTAATAGTATCAACAGGTATATTTTTTTTTAATATTACTGTTGTCGTAGTCGTTGTATTATCATATATTTTTGGTTTCAGTAGAATAATATTTTGTTCGACTTGACTATTAATGGGTGTGGAAATATTATTGTTATTTATGAGAGGAGGCTTGTTATTATCAATGCTATTATTATAATTATTTACAATACTACTATTATAATTATTTTTTGTATATTCATGAATATTATTATTGTTAAGAAGTTTTCTAAACTTTTTAACTCTTACACGTCTTCTTGGTAATTGATTTTGCTTTACATCCATCCTATTATCGTAGATGGATAATGATGGATTTTGGTAACTTTCTATTTTTGGTGGTAAGATTTTTCTTTTTATTATTATTTTACGACGTACAGTTTGTTTTTGTAAATTATGTAACATAATTGTTGGATCTGTGATTTCTTTTGTTCCTTTATTTTGCAGTATATTGCGTTTATGTCGCATGGATTGATTTTTAGAAATTTTGTTGTGCTGTTTCCTAGTAAATTTAAATTGGTTGCTGTCGATTGTTTGAATTTGTCCCGTTTTGTTAATGAATTGAAAAAAGAATTGAGTTGTTTGCTTGGTATTGGATCTGACCTTTGTCTGAAGCTGAGGGACTAACAGCTTAGCAAGGTCAGTTAAGCAAAAAAATTTTGCATTTTCACAAAATTGTTTAATACAGTACCTATACTTTTCATTGCAATACTACTGGACTTTTGTTTTTCTATTTCAGTTGAGGTATGGGATAAGCGGATATTATTTGCTGTTGTTGTTAGAGTTGCATGCCATTGACTTACATCCCCAACAATACTTTCTAATGACTGGGTGGGAATATGCGTAGAAAATTCAGTATCATATGCTATCAATATTTTCTTTGATGCCTTATTATCTAAAGCTCTGATTTCTAGAGGTGGTGCTAAATATTCATTTATAAGTTCGCTGCCATCATCAAAATAATCTCTAATACTATCGATTGTGTGGATATGACGTTTATATTGCGTAGAATCCGGTCGAACTTTTACTGTTGATAGGACGGTGCTAAATTCTCCAGGCCTTCGTCCAGATACATATAATGTTATTACACTACTCTCAAGGGGATTACTGTCCACATTGTTATTCTGTTTGCGCTTATGATTTTTTCCATTTTTCCGTGACTTTTTTCTACCATTTTTATGTGCTTGGGGCTGAACTTGAAGAACTATATCATCCAAATCTATAGAACTTCCAACAGCAAAATCATCATCCTCATTTAAAGGATCTAATTGCCTGTGTCCAGAACCACGTATAGTATTAGAAACTTCAAGTTCCTGAAGATTATCACCACCCAGTAAAAATTGTGGTGGCACTGAGCTTAATATGGCATTTAGAGGATTAATTGGATCTGGTGTCGGTTGTTGTAGCTTTTGTTGTTGTAAATGCTGTTGTAAAAGTAGTTGCTGAAGTAGCAAGCTGTTAACAATCGGTTGAGGTGGAGCCAGAACCGTTGGTGTTGTTATAATAGTATCTGTTATAAATTCTGTAGCTGTTATGGTTTGCGCTGTAGTATCGTAAACAGTGGTTAAAATTTTTTTACCCTGAAATGTTACTGGCAATACAGTTGACTGCCCTTCAAAAACAGTAGTCACATAGGTTGATGCATGCGTTTTATATTCTGTTACAGGTATTGCCGGCTGTTGGGGTCCAGCAATAGCTGTTCCAAAGCCAATTCCCGGTTGTGTAAGTGCTCCTCCTAAGGCGCCTAATAATGGATTAGCTGCAGGTAGTCCTACATTACCTAAAAGTAGTTGAGACAGTAGAATATTTGCTAATGGAGCATTAGCTGATATTTGAGGCTGTACTGTCGAAACCACTTGTTCTACTGAATATGCTGTTGAAGGAAGTACGTGTGAAAATGAAGTTTTTCGGCCTCTAATTGTAGTTGGTGTGAACGTGATGGTAGTTGTAGGTGTGTCATGTAATATGTATTGAGTTACTTCGGTAGCCCCATTATAATTAACAGAGGTATCTTCTCTTGTTAAGACTAATTGAGGAAAACCATTAGAACCTGTGATGGTTGAATATTGTAGGGGCCCTAAGACTTCGGTGCTAGTTTTTGCTGTAACAACCTGTTTATACTCTGTAAGCTTGCCATTAATTATAGGTATTGTAACATCGATGGGAATGACATGAGTTACGGTTATTGTACCACTGTTATCTATTATAAAACCATCGTTATTATTATTATTATTGTTGTTGAAATTATTTCTAGCACGACCTCGGACGTTGCTATCTCTAGAAGATCCAGTTGAACGTGAACGGCTCGTGGACGATGAAGAAGACGAAGAGCGATTTCTTGTGGTTATAGAATTACGAACTGTAGTAGCCGTATCGCCGCTATTGGTATAAGCTTTTAGTCGGCGTTTACTTGTTGACGGTGTAGCTGTAGAACTAGGCAATCTTCGTGATGAAATACTATTACCGAGTTGAGGCCTACGAAATGCTGGACGTTTAACTGTAGTCAAACCTTTCTGTGTTGATGTTGAAGGAGAAAACTCTTTTTCGCGTAAGGTAAATTGGGCTCTTACACCAATGGAGTTCGTGGGACGAGTAGGTCTAATGGCCTTATGGTTAGGTGATATAGTCGGGGCCAAAATTGAAGAAGTTGCTGTTGTGCTAGATGATGAAGGATGACCAGTATACCTTGCACCAAATCGGGAACGTGTTCTTTGATTAGGAGATGTTGATGTTGTTGCAGCTGTTGCTTGCGTCTCTCTAGAATCTCCTTTATCTTCTTCTGAAGTTTTTGGTTCTGCCTCTATCGTTGACGCTAACTTGGGTCTTCGGAAACGATTACGGAAATTGCTACGAGCATGTTCAGCTGGATCAGCTTCACGTTTTCTTCGCGATTCTATACTTTTTTCATAGGAACGTCGACTTCTATCATTAGTTTCATCCCCAATCTCTTCTTCGTCATCGTCATCCTCATACTCAGGGTCATCGTTATTATCATTTAAATCCTCATCATCGTCGTCTACTTCTTCTGAAATATCTTTGTTTTGTTCTAGTATAACAGATGATTTTTGTGGCAAAAATATGTTTTTTGGGGAAAAAAGTGTATTTGTAGGTTTAGGTCGGCGATTTCGACTAATAAGCGGTAGCTGGAATGTTCTCGGTTTAGGCTTTACGGTAGTCGTAGTACTTGTGGTTGTAACCACAGCATCGGTAATATTACGAGAGCGACCCGTTAATAGATTTCTTCTGAGAGATACTGCGCTAGAGAGAGAATTAGATTGTGACTTAGCTGGTGTAAAGCCTTGTGGTCTATTTAAAGGCCTACGTAAACGTAATAATGGATTGTTTTGTCTTCTATTACTATTACTATTGGTTAATTCTTCTTCATTATGATCGTCGTCGTTGTCATCTTTAACTGTTTCATCTGTTGTTGTTGAGTCCCCTTTATCTTCCTGAGAATTTGCATACGTCAATGTTGAAGAAGTTTCACCTAAATTTACACTAGCAGTTGGTCTTAACCGTAGTCTAGAGTTGCCCAATGGAAATGCTGAAGAAAACAATGATGGTCTCGAAAGCGATGGGCCCGTCAATCGCCTAGAACTCGAAGCAAAACTACCACGTACATTCGATGATGATACGAAACGGTTACGCGATGATGATGGTGACACTATTGAAATAGCTTGTAATCCTTGTACTGACAGTCTGCTAGGTCTGCCAAAACGTCTGGAAGATGTAACATAGGCTTGTGTATTGCTGCTACCTCGACGTATTGTTGAAAGACGGCTGGTAGTCTTAAGAGCTGGAGTCGCCGTAATTGTTGGAGTAAAATCGCTTCTAGTTATTATAGTGGCGCTGCTGTTTTTCTTTGGAGCAAATTGTGGACGATTACGATTGGAGAATGTTTTCAGAGGTGATGTTCTGAATGACGATTTTTTTGTCTGGAATGGATAACGCAATCTTTCGTCGTTACTCTTTGCTTGACCACTTTCTTCGGGTTCAACCTCCTTATTGGTTTTCTCATTGACATTAACTTCTTGTTTTTCTATATTTTCTTCACTAATACTTTCTTCAAATTTAACTTCTTCCGCCAATGATGATAACTGGGTAGCAACTATTGCCGTTTGACCTAAATTTTGTGGCGTGATTTCGGTTTTGATATGGATATTATCATCAGCAGCTTTAGTTTTCAGTTTTTCATATATAAAACTTGACGTACTTTCAATAATCTGTGCATAGCGCTGATCTATAACTGTACCAATAACTTTGCTTTGATACAGTGTAGTTGTACGATTTGCTATACGAGTTCCTTCTATCAATCTTACCAATCCCGTTTTATATTGTTTTTGCTGTTGACCATCTTTACCTTGAGATGATAATGAAGGAGCTTCAGTTGCCTGAATTTTTTGTTTTTCTTCATCAATTAATAGACTTGATGTTGAGCTTAAAACGTTTGTGATTTCACCTTTAGAATTTTTAGTTGGCTTTATTTCTGTTCTAAAAAAAATCGTTGAAATGCCATCGGCATCGATAATTTTCTTAAAATCATACATAATCAATTCTGTCTCTAATTCTGTTGCATTGTTTTGTTGAATCGGTGTTGTGGATATAATCGTAGATGGCGGAAATGTTGATGAAATTAAAGGAGTGGAGATTGATTTAACATTTTTGGTTAATGTAACCGTAGGTATTATAATATCTGTTACAGTTTCAAATCGTGAATCGGTAATTGTTTTATCGCTTTCATAAGATGTTGTATAATAAGTAAATGTCGTATAATATGTGGTTGGTTCTAGAACTTTTGTTATATATGCCAATTGTTGTGAGGTCTGAGATATTTGAACTTTTTCGGTCTCAGTCTCCTCCTTAATATCACTATTCAAAATCGAAGCAGTATGTTCTGGTTTTCTTGTTATACTTGTCATGCTTAACACATTACCTGTTTGTGCTTCTTCTTGTTGAATGATAGTTGGTGTAATAACATTTGATATGGTTTCCTCACGGCTTAATGTTGTAATCTGACCATCCCTCGCCAATTTAGTCCAATAGGTGAAGGTTGTGAAGTAAGTTACTGGAATTGTTGCTGCGCTTTCGTCCAATTCAACGGTTTTTGAAGGTTGTAACGTTTCTGTTACAGTGTTAGTTAATGTTTCCAAGCGACTTATAACATTAATTTTACCGCCACTATATATTGTTGTATAATAAGTGAAGGTAGTAAAACTGGTTTGTAAAAGTAATGTTGCCGATGGTATAATTTCATCGGTATCTGTATTACTTTCAGAACTTACTTGATCTTCGAGTAAGAAAAACTGCTGCTGTTGGTTCGGTTCATTAAAATTCATTTTATTTTCAAATTGGTTAATTATTTGCTGATCACCAGACGAACTGGATGATCGTACATCTGTAACTAAAGTTATGGCAGAAAGATCTCCTAAATCAGGTATATTAGGTCTTAAAATCATCACACTATTATTAGCTACGGGTTTAATTTCTGACATATTATCTGCCTTATTATGTGCATCTGTATTTGCATTTAAGTTTTCAAAATCATGCGGCTGAAAAGATGCGATTGTAGTCGCCATAACTGGCGTTGCATCAATATTAACAGCTGTGACTTTATTTTTTTTGATATTTGTAACTACTTCTGTATGAGACATTATATCAGTATCACCTTCACCAAATATGGTGGTATAATAAGTATATGTAGTGTAAAATGTAGCCAGGGTTTTAGAGCTAACGATTAAAGATTCTGAAGTTTTATATCCCTCAATAGACTTCTCATTTACTTCTTGCAAATGTTCATCAGTTCGTATTAAACTTTCAACTTCAGAAGGTACCATGTAGCGTTGAGGTGTAGTTTCAAGGCTATTGATGGCAGAGTTAATTGTACTTGTTGAATCAATTTCATTTTCATTTAGGTTAGCCGATAGCTGCGTCTCTGAAGAATTCTGCAATAAAACTGATGTTGAAGCTGATATTCTCAAAGTTGAAGTCATAACATTAGTTACTACCTCAGTGTGACTGGACACAGAAGTAGAGTAATCGTGGAAGAATGTAGTTAAATAGGTATATGTTGTATATAGTGTTTTATAAATGAGATCAATTTCTTCATCGTCAGCGTCACCGTTTACATCATCTTCGTCTGGCTGTCCAGACATTTCCACTTCATCGTCCTCACTTTCGTTCTCCTCTTCCTTTTGTTCTTCGCTATTTTCATTTGCAAATTTACTTTCAAGATCTCTATTATCAGTTGTTGGTATTGGTTGTTGAGTAATAATCTCTTCAGAATCTTCTCCAATAATATTATTTTTTGTTTTATTTTCTTCGTTATCATCGTTTTCTTTTTCCTCCTTCAGAGCTACTTTTTTTTTTGTAGTGTGCGATTCTTTACGTGTTTGTCCGTTTATACCTTCCGTTTCATTAGTGTTGAAGTGGGAATTTTCTATTTGATTTCCTGGAGTAGACGTGGCTTGTATGCAGTAATACTCTGTTGCTTCTTTGATTTCGAAAGTAGGCTGAATTTGTAATCTTGTTTTTGTAACCGACTCAGGTAAATCATTTGTCACTGCTATTGCTTCGTAGTTGGTAATGGTTTCGGGTAATTGGGTTAAGAAAACCTGAGATGTACTTATGCAATCTCTCGGTATTTCATCTTTATTTGAATCAATTTCTTTAATTAAAACATTTGAAAGCAGAGTAGGTAAAGCAGTTTTATCATCATATAGTGATTTTTCCGTACTTAAAAATTCCATATTAGCAAGTATAGTAGGGGTGGTACTAAAAGTTGTCGTATCCATAGAAAAGACTTTAAATTCACTTGACTCTGTACTATATTTCTCTATACTAGTGGTTGAAGATAATTTTTTTGCGGATGATAATTTTTGATTCAGTATGCTTTCTTTCAAAGTGCCATTCGAACTATTGATCTCCAAATTTAGTTTGTTAGATTGTAGATTTGTTTTAGATTTGGTATCATCTACAAAATTAGCAAACGGAACCTCTTCGAAAAATATTGTGGTTGCACCACCAAATATTTGAACATTTGGTGTTTCAATAATATTTTCTATTATGCTTGATCTAGGTGTAGATTCGTTTGTATTTTCTATTGTGCTTGATCTAGATGTAGATTCATTTGTAGTTTCTTGAGTCGTATCGGATTTAGCGTTGGCTAACGAATTATAAATTCGTAATATATCTTCATCTGAAGGACGAGAAAGCATTCTCGATTTCACTGCTGTAGTCTTTTCACTGTTAATTGTTAATATTTCGCTCTGTGGTGATTGCATCATGGTTTCCGATGTTTGCAATAAAATTTTTGGAATCTTCTCTTGTAAAAACTCAATTGCCTCAACTTCCGCAGTTTTTGTTTCAATTGTTGTTGCTGTCTTCGTTTCAGTATTCTCAGAGAATATTTCACTTGCGACCGATATTGTAGTTATTATTGGCAATAATGTTTCTACTGAAGATCTTTCAATCAATGTGGGTTCAATTAAATTTTCTATTAATGTTATTGGTAATTTCGAAATGTTGGGTTCCTCTACATCTAAGGTGGCTTCACCTTTGATAGATGTAACATGCGCTTGTAAATTAATATTTGGTGTTGAAGTACGCGGTGAAAACACAATAACACTCTCACCGACCACTGTTGTAAAATCAGCAAATCCATAGTATGTTACTGTTGCGAAATGTCGGCTGTATGGTATTAATGGTTTTAAAGCTGACGTAGTTGAAGATATTTCTTGGAAATTATTTTGCATTAACTTTTTATAAATTAATTTCGGTATGCGGTCAAAACCTTCAACTGATCCATTGTAACTAATTTTTTCAACATTTCCACTTTCATTTAATTTGAATTGAACACTTGGCTCGTAATTTAGTTTGATGGTATATGTTGGTAAATCAGCTATAGGCAGAACCTTATTGGCGGCAACATTTCGTGAGTTTTGATCCAAGACACCCAACAGCGGTACAGAATTATGCACTGATCGGGCATTTGACAAATATAATGAGCTGAAACTAGAGCCACCTACCGCTGTTCCTTGGAAAAATTGTTTCTCTTCATTTTTCTTAGAACTTGTTAAATAGCGTGTATTACCCTGTAAACTTTCCACATAATCCGTATTTCCTATAAAATGCTGCCGATCAAAAAGCAAGCGATCATCTATGGCCTGCCAATCAGATTGATCGGCACTGAATAGATCGTTATGACTTTGAGGCAAAAGCATTGCGTCACTGTGTAGAGATTCGCCCACCCAACTAGTAACAACAGATGGTAAAGGCACACCTTTTTTATCATATAAAACACGAGAGCTTTTCTTTAGGTACTGTGCATATACACGACCATTATCTAATGTAGTACCTACTACTTTAGTAGCGTATTCTGTTGTCACGCCCTCCTGTATAAAAGTACGAGCTGTTGATGTTAAGAGTCCTACTTCCGGACGGACATTTATAAACCGACCATGATTTTCATTATTCACATATAAGACTGTGGTTAATTCTTTATTTTTATTTGATGGCCACAATTGTATACATATAACAAATAATTAATCACAATATTAACATTATATTACAGAATCATAAGATACGTTATAATATAAATAGAGAATTTTAAATTTTCGTAAGTGTTTACATACATTAGAAATCATATGTAGAGATAGTAATAAAGTTAAATAGTTTTTACATTTTTTTTTTTTTTAAATTCAGTTATCCACAGGATCCACACGTAAATTTTACATGACGGGTGAAAAAAGTTGATTTTTTACATAAAAAAAGAAAAAAAGAGAAAGAAAAAACACATATTGACAACTTGTTTTTTTGCATCAAAAACATATTTATAATTAAATATATAACTTTTTTAGATCTATTTATTTTTATCCACTACGTACCCTCTTTTCCGAACTGCAAGGCAGGTGTTGGTTTAACTATATAAAGGTTCTCTGAAACAGAAAAAAATATAAACTTAATAAAAATACCTTAGAAATTGTATACAAACGAACTAAAGTACAATCTTTGCATATATGTACATAAAACAATGAATACAATACAGCGCATATTTTACTTCTGCGCATCTAAGTACGTCACAGTAGCAGATTAGCATAAAAACCATCATACAAATAGATCTATATGGTATAGGGCAGGGGTGAGCAGCCTTTTTAATCAACGGGCTAATTTAAATTTTTAAATTTGTTGGAGGGCCTTGCATAAAGTAGCACTTTTTAATAATTTACAAAATTTTATTTATAATAAACATTAATATAAAAAATAAAAAAGTGAAAAGAAATAAAGATTTTACACACAGATTTTAATGCAAAAAAAGGCAAGTATTTTTAGTGAGAAATTTGGAACTGTTTTTTCGATACACGCTGATCGATATCAGCTGGAATTGATGAGATGGCTACACGTACGCAGCTTTCTAATCGTGCATCACTTAGTCTTGATCGGTGGTTGTTTTTGATGAATTTCATGGTTGAAAATAATTGTTCGCAAACATACGTACTTCCAAACAGAGACATCATTGGCTTTTCATTTTTCGTCAAAAGCGGAAATTTCTCAGGGCTCACATATGATTTATGAAAGTTTTCGATGTTTACTGAAAGAAATACATTTCTTAAATCGGTATTATTCTGCATGTCAATCACTTCAATTTGAAACTCTTTGGAAACTGTATCCACAACGATATTAAATGGTGAGGAAAACATTTTTAGTGGAATCGCTGTCTTCTCAGTTTTGAACATTTGTAATCGTAATTGAAATTCGCTGATTAAATGTTTATATATGGTGCGTATTTTTGAGTAGTGGTAACGTCTTCTTTTTCTAAATGTGGAAAGTGAGACAAAAAATTTTAATTTGCACTCAAATCCCTGAATTTTATCATGCAAGTTACGAATAAACAGTCCTTTGCCTTGAAGTTCAATATTAAGATCATTGAGATGTTGGGTCATGTCGATAAGAAACCCAAAGTCGCACATCCATTCTTTATTACCAAAATGAGGGAAGTCATATCCCTTCATATCCAAGAACAATTTGTTTTTTAAGTTGTATACTCTTTTAAGCATCGCACCTCTACTAAGCCAACGTACTTCGATATTAAAAACCACATCGCCATATTCAGTTTTTAAATCCTTTAGGAATTCTTTAAACTGGCGGTGATTTAACACTCGCGACTTAATAAAATTATTTAATTTAATTATTGGTAATGTGACATTTGGCATACTCAATCTTTCCGCACACAAATTTTCCTGGTGAATTACGCAGTGGTTAATGAATATTTCCCTCCCTGTGGCCTTCTTAATGTCTTCAAACAGCCTTCCTGATACTCCAATCTCCATTTTTATTTTTTCAGGAAATGCTAATTTTGCGACAGCAGTCAGACATTCTTTTATTATCTCTCCATCCGCGACTTTTGACTGACAACATAACTAGCCCTTACTGCGATATTTGATAAAACAGTTTGATTTTTAAAAAAATCCTGTTGTTTTCCGAAGTTTTTCTCCATTTGATTAAATTTATCTATCCGGAGTTGTCCTGTTAGGTTTTTGTATTGTTGCTCATGTTTTGTATCGTAATGCCTTTTCTGACCATATTAAGCATACAGCTTTATTTTTGGCGAAAGTGAAAAAATAACAAATTTTCCACTTTTCTTGGAAATTCCTGTGCTCATACGCAATCGTCCGTTTTTTGTTTTCTTTTTTCTTTGGAAAAAAATTTTAAGTTAACAAAGTTTGGGGAAAAACTTAATTTTGAGTAAAGAAAACTCTAATATTACCTTTTCAACAATAAAATTTCACTAACTTTTTTCGTATTTGATGTTTGAACAAAAGGGAAATCCCCCGTTTTACATTAAAAAGAAATATATGCACAAATTAGTGTCGCCAACACTTCTTTTCAATTTCGCGTTATACAAGTCACAGTTTCACAATGAACTAAAACGGAATTCTATTTAAATCGTGCTGTAGAAATACCACGTTATGCGGGGTTTCCCGTAATTAATTTTATAATAATATAGTCGCAATTTAGACGATATGAGTTTTCTTGCATAAAATTTAACTTTATGTACATATGTATACATATGTAGAGAACATAAAAGAGTAAACATGTTCATGTACTTGATATTTGTTTTAATTTCTTGTTCGTATTTTTTTTTAATTTTTTAATTTTATTTTTTAATATGAATATTTATTTATGCTGGAAGCTAAAAAGAGACAAATAAATAAAAATTCAAAAAATTTTTAAAAGGAAATGCAAATTTAAGCAAGAATAATAAAAATTCTTGCAAAAAATCTTTTATCGTCTAAGCTGGAAAATATTGATGGGAGAAAGTAAATAAAATAAATCAAATTTTAAAAATGCTTGGCGAGCCGCAATGACATGTTAAACGGGCCGCTTGTTGCTCATCCCTGGTATAGGGCAATTTTGTTATCATTCAGTGAAAAATAGTACTTTATAAATCCCTATAAATCTAACAAAACAAAAATCCATCTATTTCGCTACAACAAAAAACTGTTAGCTGCATGTTCCCTACGCTTAAAATTTAGCAATAAAGAAGTAAAATACATGTTATATCAAATTTTGTATTAAAAAAATACTTATATACTACACACATATGTAAATATGTATGTGTGTATGCATGTACAAAAAAGAAAAAATTATAAATCTTTAATAAATTAAATATATGGGTTAAAAAGGTTAATTATACATGCATATATACTTGTATATCATTAAAAATATTTTTCTTAAAACGTTACTTAAAACTTTACCTCGGAAATGAGATCAAATTAATTATTTTTTTAACTACATAGGTATATTTTATTAAAAACATTTAAAATATTTTATTTATTTTCACTTTAAATTTAAGTTTAATATTAGAACAATAATTTTAATAATTATTTTATGTTTAGGCAAAGAGAAGTTTAAAATGAATATCACGCTGTATACATTGTGATGAATATAAAATGGCAGTTTGTTAGCGATCTACAATAATAATAAGTCTACCTCATAGTGGGCGTAGGTAATCAAGTCAGCTACATCCATTCTGAACAGCGAAGGATTTTAATTCTCTCATCTTATATAAAAAAATTAATGAGTGTTTGTATATGGCTTGAAGCTGAACCGTTTTTCGTGAAATTTTTACAGTATCTCTTCGTCTGTCTGGAAGAAACTATCGGCTATACATATTTCAAAAATTCCAACTGGATGGTGCCACTTACATACAAAGTAAATATTTATTTGTCTATATCTTGAGAATGGTAACATTAAGAGTCTCTAAATGTAGTCCAAATAGCTTCAGCAGAATTGGTCTAGTGGGTATGGTACCTCGCATACAAACTGAATACTGAATTTTATATATCTTGATAACGGCTAAAACGTATACACCGGGTACAGTTTTCTATCCAATCCGCCCCTGCTTACTAAAATCCAACGCAATGAAAACGTTGCTTTAGTTTTTCTAGAGTCTTTGTCACCCCAAGGTGTCCTCCGCTGGCTCCATTATAGAACTCATTTAAGACTTCTTTCATTTTAGCAGAAGGCACAACTATTACATTGGATGAAGTTTTGCCATCTGCATTTTCCCAATGGCGATATAAACACCCATTAATCAATTTCAAACAGTCCCATTGTGCCCTATACGCGTTTGTAATAGGACCTTCTGCTGATATTTCATTGCTGGTGGGTCGTCTGTCCTCTCTTTGCCAATTTTTGGTCTCTTCTTTGTGCTTCCGACCAGTCTTCGTTTGCATCTATTTGCGTTAGCCGGATATCAATGATGGATTCCTTCCGATCAGTTTTCACACAATGTTTGCATTCCAGATTACAAGGCCGACGTGAGAGAGCATTAACACTTCCAGGTTTTATGCCACTTCGGCGTTCAATGCTAAAGTCATAAGCCTGGATGCGCATATCCAACGTGCCAGCTGTCCTTCATGGTTCTCAAATTGCAGCAGCCATCTCAGTGTGGAATAATCAGTTCTTGGCAGAAAATGTTGACCATATAGGTACACAATAATTCCGTTCAGGCTTTGACAGTGTGCGGCTATAGTAGCCTACGAATTTCTCCGTCCCATTGACCAGTACATTGAAAGTACATCACCAATACCATATCCACTGGCATCACTGTCAAGGATGAATTTTTCACCTGGGACGGGATACGACAAAATCGGTGCAGCACACAATAGGTCTTTTAGTGTGTGAAACCCCTTTTCTTGCGACTCTACCTAATGATAGGCCTCAGTTTTCCTTGTGAGCTCATGTCTGCTTGCTGCCACGCACGCAAAATTAAGCACGAAGTCTGTAATATGTGAAGAGTCCCAAAAAGTTACGTAATTAATGAAGATTCTGAGGGCGAGGCCAGTCCTTTACTGCTCGTATTTTATCTTCATCCGTTGGAATCCATCTGCCGCAACTATATGTCCAAAATATTTTACGTGTTTTGGAACAATGCACATCTCTTCACGTTTAATTTTAGTCCAGTCATTGATATTCGTTGCAGAACTTCTGCCAGGTTTTTAAGGTGTTCGTCGAAAGTTCTGCCCATCACTATTATATCATCGAAGTAAATCAGGAAAGTCTTCCAACGGAAGCCTTTTACTACGCGCTTCATAATCCGCTCGAATGTGACTGGCGCATTGCAGAGCCCAAATGACATAACTTTAAACTGCCACAACCCACTGTTCGCACTGAAAGCAGTTTTCTGCTTATCTTTGTTTGTAGATCCAATGTAGAGAACCACCTTGTTCCAGCTAGCGTGACGAGCGTATCGTCAATTCTTGATAGCGGGTAGCTGTCCTTTTTAGTGACATCGTTCAGCCTCCTGTAGTCTACACAGAATCTTGTACTTCCATCTTTCTTTTTAACTAAGACTACAGGTGAGCTCCAAGGACTTGATGAGAGTTCAATTACACCATTCTTCTCAATTTCATTGACAGCTCCCTAACCTCATTACGCTTCGACAAAGGTATACTTCTGTGTGCCTGTTTTATCGGTCTCACTTAGACAGTATTTATTTCATGTTTTACTATGACTGTTCTGCCTTGATTTTAATTTTTCGTGGCGAATACGCAGGCGTACTTCTTTAGCAGCTTTTTGGCTTGGCTGCTAGACCCGCTACCCATTTCTCTACATTTTCATCAAACACCTGTTGATCCTTGGCTGACATATTGGCAGATTCTGGCAATTTTTCGCTGTTTATTACCGCCTCTACTGGAGCACATTAGCCTATGTATTTCGAAGTTTTCATAAATGAATTGTTCGTGGCCTGATGGATTGAGCACTCTCACCGGGACTATTCCTTCTTTGTTGGATTTAACGAGGGCCTTTGCCGATAACAAGTCCGTCTTAATTTCTGCTGACTTTACTACGCACAAGCGGTTGTCCTCACAATCTCCATCCCCACGCGCCCATATCAATGACTTCATCTGAGGTGGTAGTTTTTGCTGTTTGACAGTAACTAACCTTCTGGCGTGCACTTGATGCTGGCATCCCACGTCAAGAGGTATATCTACACCATTACACGAACTTCTTATCTGTTGCCTCATATTCAAATAGATACCATGGACTATCACAAAATCGGCACCAATGATAATCTCGTCTACAATATGGGCGACAATAAAAATATGACTTACAGTAATATTCGGTATAGTCACTTTCACCTCAATTTTTCCGTAGACGGAGGCAGACTCCCCAGTAGCTGTTCGTAGTCTGATATTATTAAGTTACTCTTACTTTCCCTACACAACATCGGGTCTGATTATAAACTGTGTTGCACCGGTGTCTATAGTGAGGGTGTGTTGTCTGTCATTAATGTACCCGCACGCTTAAGGTTGCTGTTTTTTCCTGCATCACTGATACGGTGATTGTGGGCCATAGCATGTGGGAGTTAGCTCTTGCTCCTCAGTTCTAACTCGTTTTAGTTTAACGGGAATTCTTTTGTTTATCGATGGTGGTTGGCCCGTTTATTATTTCTCGGTAGTGAGAAGGATGTGGACCTTTTGCGTGGCGCTATTTTATTTTATTTTATATTGCAATCTCACTTTTGACACCAATGTTACGTTTTGACTTTTTTAAATCCTTTGGAGTTCCTTTAAATTGTGTTAAAATAAAATAAACACCACTTTGTTGCTGTTTTTTATTTACTACACTATACCATTTATACACATTATCTTAATACAACAGCTTAATATTCGTTTATACAACACTTTTGTTTCCGATTAAACACGACCTTATTTTATGAGAGCAAAACAATAACTAACTGTGACGTAGGTGAAGTAGCATCTTTATATACCTAATTGCCCACAGTTTGGAAGGTTCCGGAAATGTCTCAATTCCCCTATTTAACATCCATTAACTCAAGAGTAACACTCATAGTTGGTCGAATTGACAGTGCTGCCAGATACGCTAATAAGTACGGCATTGACAGGGTTACACATAATTATCAAATATACCGCAATTTCACAATACAGTTTTGAAGGCGTATTTTCGTTTTAGTCATTTTTATTTTCGTAACAATAAACATTAAGGTCAAAAGAGTGTTTTGACATTGCTTTCTAATAGAATTCACAAAGTAGAGTTAATTGATTTGGCAAGTGGAGCATTCAGTTACTCGTGTGTATATATATGGTACATACTTTATAGCCAAATAATTTACAAAGATATATTATTTTGAAGATTCCCTTTTTTATTCAAATGAAAAATCTTTCCTTTCTACCCTATGCTTGAACTTTTTTGAAAAGGTGGCCACAAAAGGAAAATTCTTTTTTTTTTTAGCATTACTGTATTCATTTAGAATAGATTTAGATTCATTTAGATTAGATTTAGATTTCAAAAAAAAGTTCCTGTTATATTTTAACTGTACTTCAAATATATTGCCGTTTATAAAAATTATGGGCCTGATTAGCCGAACGTTATCGTAGTCGTAATGTAACCTTGTGTACTGTAAAACGTCTATGCGATTATAGAACACTTAAAAATGCGTCATATGTTTTTGTCAAATGTGTAAATACAAATTATTAAAAATGAAAGGAAACAGCTGTTTAAATTACAATGATGGGTATTATAATTGTTCGAATTGTGTACGCTTTGAAAAAAGTACCAAACAGGTTTAAATAGTATTTTTTTATCTAACCTATATAAAAATAATATAATTATATATGTACATATTTACTAATATAAATTACAACAAATTATATACCAATTTATTGCCAAAACGGCATATATGGTGTATAAAGTTATTTATCAAATAAATGCAATTTTATAAAAAGTCAACATACAAAAATTTTTCTTTCTCCTTGGTTCACGATAGATCAATGTAACCAAATTTTTTGCACATCAAATTAAAGTTATCGGAAATATTTTTTAACTGATATCCTTTTTTTTGTTTATCAAAATTTCAAGATACTACACAGTTAAATGTTGAAACTAAGTGGTCTACACCTCGGAAACTTTAGTTGTTGATCCAAAGTTCTTTTTAATTTCAACTAAGAATTACGTACATATATAACTGCTTATCTATCATTAGCGTGAAAATGTTTGTTTGTCACCAACAAATGTTTATTAAAGCTAATTTTTTAGTTTCTTTCTTTTCCACATTACAATATACGTAGAAAGCAATTTTGTATTAAAAGATATCAATATTTTCTAAAATCGGGTACGCATTTTCTAAAACATATTTTTAATTTGTTTAAATTATTATACATTCAAATAATTATAATTCAATTGTTTTAAATTGCTCTTTTTAATTGTGTGGAAAAAAGTGCCAAAAAAAAGAGTAAAAATATAAATATTTTAACATAGACGCCTTTTGCACGTTCCAAGTACTTTGTAAGGGTGAAGAGAAAATCGAGAGGGTCTGAGTACATACTTTAATGAACTCACAAAGTTGCTTTGTTCTTCGTTCGTATTTATACATAGTTGTAGTTGGTTACATGTTTTATTTGACATTTTATTTTTTATTTCGCACAGTGAAGTTTGCTGTATAAAAAACCGAACGACCCGATAAAAGGAAACAAAATTTTTCAAAAATTTGAACGTACAGAAGCGAAACAAAGTTTAAAAGAAAATGTAAAAAAGTTTGTCGAAGTACTTTGCAAAGTCCTTTGAACGCGCAAAAGGCGTCATACAAACAATCACACTGCTTTACAAATGTCACGTACAGAGTTACCACAACTTCGAATTTTTTATAACCAAGTTTCAATAAAAAAGTAACCAAAAAATAACCAAAATTTTAAGTCATAATTTTAATACAAAAAACCTTAAAATATTTTATATACGGAATTTATAGCAGTAGTGACTGGACGGATGAAGTGTATTCCCCTATTTGCTCTAAACGTTTTTACCTTTATTAACAGATGTCTTAATAAATCGCTAAATACCCGAACCAAACAATGGAGTTGAAGTGAAATATGTTTGATATTTAGTCGCACTTAGCCACTGAACGAAATAGTATAAACAACGAAGTTTTATTGCTTTCATTGCTTTCTAAAGCTTATCCTGAATATGTTCCTTCGATTTCAACGTACGAAAGACTATTTATGCAGTTCAGAAATAATGATTTTGACATGCAAAGGAAGACTTCCCAGGTCAGTAAAAAATGTTCGGAGATGATGAATTGAGGGCATTACTCTCTGAAGATTATTTTCAAGCTCAAAGAGCTACTCAAGATGGAAAAAATTGTAACGGCATCCAGTCATTACTTGCGATGAAAAATATATCTATTGGGACAACGCTCGGCCAAATATTCAAAGATTAGTTCAAACTATTTAGAAAATAGTTTCAGCCGCCTTATAATCCAGACCTTGCCCGTCATACTACCATTTGTTTCGATCGTAGTATATTTCACTTTAGAGCAGAGTATAAGAAATTGGCTCTATTCGTTCCTAACCTCATAAAATTTGAAGTCTTTTGGCACGAAATCCATATGTTATCAGAAGGATTGAGAGGTCACAGCATACTCACAACCAAACGCCAAAGTTTGCCAAAAATCCCGTTATACACTGAATAAGAACATGAGTGGGTAATAAACGTTAAAATAAATCATTTTCTTTACCTTTTGACTTCGAGAAAAAGAAACCAAAATGGCAAAAGGTACACACCTACACACCAAAGAAAAAATAATCATTTTGGTTAAAAATAACCAAAACGGCAACACTGGTCACTAACACCGTTGAGAAATTCCATTTTCTACAGTGTTTAATAAAGAGACTTCAACTTTCCCTGCAGACAACTCCATCTAAAAAATAAAGAAGAAGGCCTCAGCGATGATAACAAACATGAAACGAATGATCAGGAAAAAACGCCACCTACTGGGAAGAAAATTACAATGCTGAAGCAAAGATCACTATCAAGTAGAAAGGATATTCACCACCACTACACAATCGATATGGAGGGGGCTGCTACAGTGGATTAATCATCTACCTGGCTTGAAAAATCAACTTGATTAATGGAACTGAAAGAAAGCAAATTAAATCACAAACAACACATACACACTTTGTTTTGATTTTTTATATAATTGCAAGTATATACTATTGAACAGGGTTGCATTTGTTTACGAGCACTTTAGCAGTATTTTGAAATACTCTGAGAAACAATCGCTGATAATTAAGAAAAAAAATCATCTGGCATCACTTTATTTTTTTAATACGTAAGAAAGAGACGTAAACAAACGTAAGTACAGCGAAAGAAAACAAACAGTGTTGTGAAACACAAAATAGTTTTCTTTCGCATGCCTTTCTTTCTTATGGCCAAATTTTTATTCGCTATCGTGAAACTGGCTAGTTAGTCGACTTTGAAACGTAAAAAGTGCTTAACAGCAAGAGAAGTGCAACAAATTCTTTAGTTTGATTGGGATGTTTCTGATGCTTAAGTAGCGAACAAAGCGAACATTTCTGATAATAAGAAGAGCCCAAGAATTAGTATATCAGGGTTTAAAACTGAAGGAAAAAGCCTACGATTTCTGAGAATTCTATAATTAAGTGGGAGTTATAAAAAGTTCACCTAAAAAATATAAAATGGATGAAAATATGAAATAGTCCTATGAAAGATGATATAGAAGTATAAATCCTATGAAATATTCCAAAAGACATTAAATATAACCAAAAAATATACAAATCTATTATTTTCTTCTAATAAAAATATTGGCCATTTTACTCCGTTTATGCGTCAAATTGTATATGTGCAACATTTTCTAAAAACTACGTTTGAAGTAGAAATTGAAATTTTGTTAGTTTTATAATTTGTTGACCCCAATCTAATTGGAAACAAAGTTTTAAAAAAAGATAGCTGCCCTAACAAATCTGCTAATGAAATTAATCGCATAAGTTATTTTCGCAATTAAACAAGTGATACAAAACATACTTCTTCAGGCCAAAACTGTCCACTTTTTTTTAAAAAAAAAGAGCTGCAAGCAAAAAAAAAATTTTAAATTAAATAAAAAAGCCGCCCACAAAATCTATAGTGAACGTCACCAATACGAGCATCCCTTATACACCTCTGTTGTTAATTCCAATAAGACCACTGCTTCAAATAAACAATATATCTCTACTAATCCACAAGTACTTCACAGTCCCTCTATTTCTGTGACACAAACTATAACAAATATTGATTTAATAACTGGTTCTGATTCTGATCTATTGTCCCAACATAGCAAATCGCAGCTACTAAAGGTATTAAATTAAACATTTTACCAAGCAATTCTTCAAAGAGACTCCAAGCCAAGATAAAAGCCGCTACTAATAAGGCACTATTTATTATATGTGAAGTTTAGAATTCTAAAACCACAAAAGTATCAATAAATAATTTTTTTAAAACTATGACAATTTCTGTTCTACACTGGAACAAGAATGGTTATCTAAATAATTATAGCGAGCTTCAAATACTGATTAAGAAATATATTCTAAAGAAACAGGAGACTCATGTACATAACTTAGTTTCGATTCCAATTAATTAAAAATTTTATAATTTGAACATATCCAATACAAGATTCGGAGGTGTTGCCGTTTTGGTTCACGTCAAAATAGGACATAAACAGATCAACCATACAAATAATTATGACACCATATCCTTATCGGTTACTGCCATCATACCTCCCAACAATAAATTCAGTATTGATGGTCTCAGAAGTCTGCTGAAAGACATGACCTTTCCTGAGCTCATAATTGTAGATTTCAATAGTTCCCACACTTGATGGGGTTCATTTTCTTCCTTTAATAGTAGAGTGATATTTGATTTAAATATACGACTGATATGAGTTATGTTTTGCTGAATGACACACCTGAATACATATGAAAAATACACTTATTTAGTTTTATACCTAAGCTTAGAGTTAGTGATTCCAATTGAGACAAATTGAAGGAAAACTGTCTAAACTACGACTTGATTTGTTCCCCTAGCACTAATGTTAATAGGGAAAGCGCTAACATTTCAAAAAAAAAAAAAAAAAAATTTAATCTTCAAACGGGTCCATGCTATTTATAAAAGGGAAATTAAGTTTTCAAAAATATGATACAATATAAAATCTTTGACTGAATATAAGACTAAGCACAGAATTCACTACTTTAGTTCACTCAATGATTCTGAAAAACATAAAACTGATAGGCAGGAAATAGCATAAGAATTCCCATATTTTTTGTCAAATAACTCTAGGAATAATAATTATAATACTAATTTATAAAAAACAGGCTGTCGCTTAAAAAATAAACAAAAGGTACGAAAACAACTACGTACTTGCTTACAAAAAACCAAACCGACAACAACAACATAGGCAGCTTAATATAGTAAATAAAAAAAAGCGGCAGCAACAAACAAACAGGTAATGAAACAAACAAGCAGAAACAACAACACAGTAAGCACTGAAACATACATTCACATGGCTTCATAAAAACTAAAAAGAAAATAAAGGAAAGCAATGCAATCCATCTGAAATATCGATAGGTTCGAGAGCTTTCGATGCGGACAGCAGTTAGTTTATTTGGTGTAAATGCAGCGAACGAGTTTAACTGGTTTCAACTCAGTGTAAATAGAGTTTAACTCCTTACAGGCTTTTAATAAAATAGGCATTCACTCAGTTTTTGAACAAAGGGTTGAATGGAAAATCAGCACAAAAGTCAATAATGAATATCTACGTTTCTTAAGCTATGGTCACATTTGTAAAATATTTGACGAAAAAAAGGTAATCGCTATTGCTTAGAAATATTTGTTCTTTTTTTATATATTTTTTTAAAACTAAGTAATTTAAAACACAATATATTCCTTGGTATTATTATTTGTTTTTAAATAATTTTTAAGCAATGCTGTGTAGTGTATTTCACATGTGTACAATACGTACATATAAATTAATAACAATATATGCTATAAATCATAATAATAATTGAGTGACACACACATTTGAATGTCTTATTAAATTTAGTGCATTTAAATGCACTACTTTTTGACTGGTTTAGTAAAAATTTCTTTTAATATTTTCATGGTACCAAGAGCGACAAATATGTTTACTTTAAATATAAGATAGAATAAGTTAAAGAAGGCTAAGTTTGAAAATAAACTAGACTTTAATTTTAATAATTAGGTATATTGGCAACTTCTGCCTTGGTATTATTATTGAAGTCAAAATTGTTTCGGCAGTTCTTTTGAACGCCTAAGCTTAGGTTGCAACCCTTCACCTGTTTAAAATAAACAAAGGGCTATAGAGCTGTAAATAAAAACCACAACCTCTTTGCATTGCGATCTTGACATCCTTAATTAATAAACAATCCTTTACAGCTGACATAAAAAGACATCTTTTCTTAAAATGTTTCTATAAAATATTTAATAAACATAACCATAGCTTAACTTGATGACTAATAGGAAAATTATTGGAGAATAGGGAACCAACACTCTTTAGAACGCTATAAACCAGGGAGATCCTATATCTGTAATTCTATTTCTTATTGCTTACAACAAACTTTATTCACTAATTACTATTAATAAGGATGTTTTTCTATCCGCTTACGCCGATGACCTCAATACATATTATTATTAGCTCAATGAAAGAGACTGATGTCCTAACATGGTGTCTACACGTAACATAATGTCTAGTATTTTGTATTAGTAAACATCAAATGCAATCGCTGAGATATTTAACTTCAGTGTAGGCTTCAAATTAGTGTTATCGAAATTTTATAATATTTGTTATAAGACAGTTGTTATAAGAAATCTTATGACAATAAATTATAATTTGAACTGTGAAAAAAGAAATAATGTTACGTTTCAACCTTTTTAACATTTGATTTTCACATTCTTTTCAATTGCGTTAAATAAAATGACACGAATTTGTTGTTTTTAAAGTAAAACAATAAATTCGTGTATATATATATATATATATATATATATATATATATATATATATATATATATATATATATATATATATATATCTTTATATTATATCTTTTTATTTCCACAATTTAACTTCATAGAGTGTATTCAAAACTCAAATCTTAGTACGACTTTACTCTATGACTGCTAAATTATGAATGGCCAACTAAGCAGAGTGTGGCACTTTTATAATAAATTCACATTAGTTTCGATTGCTTAGTCTATTCCACAACCTACAATTCAGCTACAGCAACTCTAACCTAAAGTCTTAATACCAAAAATTGTTCGAATATATAAAAACTGCCTTGGAAGGGTGATCGTAGCCTTGACACAAACCAATAGAATAACTTCTATAATAAAGTTTATAGCTTTAAATGTTGACACATCTTTTTAGGCGTTTTTATTTTCGTAACACTGCCACCCACTTAGGCCTGTTCGCTCCGGATAGGCTTATCATCTTTCTTCCTATAGCACGCCAGTCGCTCTAGATTTACTACTTTAATTTATGATGAGAGGAAAAAGGCCTTCTGCGTTTATCGCTATCCGATCAAAGGGTGTTACCGAGTTATATTGTTGCAGTTGTCCTTTGCTTCTTATTCTTTTGCTTGCTGACGTCGAACCCATTAAAGTTTTTTTGCTTAAGGTTTTTAAGAGTCTTTGTCACTCCAAGGTGTCCTCCGCCAGATCCGTTATAGAACCTATTTAAGACTTTATTCATTTTTGAAGAAGGCACCCCTATCCATCTGCACTTTCCCATCAATCAACTTCAAACTGTCCCATTGAACCAAATAAGCTTTTGTTAAATGACCTTCTTCTGATTTTTTATTGCCGGTAGGCCGTATGTCCTCTTTCTTAGCTGCTATAATCTTTGCCAGTATTGGGTCACCTCTTTGCACTTTTGAAAAATTTTCATTTGCATCTAGATAGCTGTGTTAGCCGGATGTCAATTATGGATATTTTACCTTTAGCAAAGACTATATAATATAAAGATGTTTCACTCAGATGGGGGGTAAAGTAACAAGGGCAAATAAAAAACTTGTTCTCTGCTGTCTGTTTAATTTTTTGCAAATGTAAATTTTTGTTTTTGTTAATGAACCTCTATTGTTAACTAGCATACAAAGTTCATAATAATATGTACACGACTGATATAACCACCGAAAGCCGTGGCTTATTTTTCTGAAATCTTAAAGAAAAATTGTTCTGTAACGATGACGAATTACGATGCTTTATTGCATTATATGAAGTATATTTCTTGAAATTTTTGAATTTTTTGCTTGATACATATTCTTACCACCTAATGTCAAAAATGACATATGCAAAAACCTTTGAATTTGGAAAAAATATATATTTATTTATTATACAGTGGACCAAAAACCGTCAAACGATTTATATATACTTTAATTGAGTTATATTGCAAGCTGAAGTAACCTTTCCCTCGTAGTTGGGAGCCTTCGTGTTTTATACCTATAAAATGTATTTCTCATAAGGAAAATTTAATATGAATGCACAAATTTTATTTGGGAAAACCACATCATCTCAAGAAGGACAACTTATTTTTTTATATATATAGATAAGGATACATATATTATTAGCTTTTGCCCGATGTGCTTTGGCAATACTCGCTTATACAATCTCTCCCTTTTTTGGCTTATGTGGATAGATAACGGAGATTTAACTGTTACCGTTCTCCTCATATGCTAAATTCCATATTGTTGACTGATTGTCAACGAAGTTGTTTGGACCCAACTTAAAAACTTGTGCTATCATCGTTTTAAAAATATACCGAGACTAATATTTACTATATATGACCGACTAAATAAGGGGGCGTTATCCAATTCAGCCATTTTTTTCCTGATGGTCATTTAGACTGTAGTGTGTTTGACAAGACCAAGTTGCATGCCTTCTGCATGTAATTTAATACTTCTACATTGTTGAAGTATTTAGCCGCACACTATGATGTGTTATGCCTTCTCAACAAAT